>OENT01000689.1:66614-85476 GCA_900239685.1 Rotaria macrura
GATAGTTAGGGATTCCCTTAGATATACAAATTCTGTACGAAAGTCTATCTTTCGTGAGTATAGGTTGCTTCTCCCAATCTATAATATGATTTGTTTCTTGCATATGTTAATAAAGTGCTGATTTTATATCTGATAATAGTTGCTCATCCAGTTTTATTGAATCCGTTGTGTCTCTATTCTCGTTGTTACTACTATGATTGCTGATATCCTTATTATAGATCTCGAACGAAAAGCGATGAAAAAGCTAAGAAAGAATGGCGGTCTATGGTACAAAAGCCGTATTGATGATACATTCGTGATAGTAAGGGAAAATGCAAAGTTGGACAAGATCCTGAGTATTCTGAATAACTATCTTAAGGACATTCAGTTTACATCAGTGACGGAAAAGAATCAAGAAATTGCATTTCTTGAGGTATTGACAGAACGAAAACCCTAATCTTTTGTGATCAATGTGGAAGAAAACCAACATACACTAGTTTCTTAACGCAGTGGACATCATTTGAACATAGGCAACGTAAATTGTCAACAAATAGTATGACAGTGTATCGCGCAATACGCAATTGCTCAACATACTCAATCATGCCTGCAGAATCTGATTTGATTCCTAGGATTTCTAGACAAAATGGGTATCCAATAGAATTCATTGAAAATCAAATAAGAAGAACTCTAATAGAGATATTCAAAATCAAAGAGAGGTTTCAATGAAAGATGGTGGTGAAGATGCAGGTGAAGAGCAAAGCAGATCAATGACAATGGCAAGGACAATAAGACAGAGCGAACATTAATTGAGGTTCCTAACGTGGAAAAAACGACTCGAAAATTCATTCAGTGTGTCTAACGGATAGCTAGACAGTTGAAACCTACAGAAAGAATAATAGCGATCTCTAGACCACCAAAGGCTGTACATCAATTCTTTCTGAATAAAGACCCTATAAAAAAACACATGCAATGTAATCAAGTCTACCAGTTGAACTGTTCTTCTTGTCCAGCTACATATAGCGAGGAAACTGCCAGACAAGTATATAGACGGCTAAAAGAGCACGGTGCTCCGCAATCTACAGCACTGACTTCCGAAGTGGGAGTTCAACGCTCGGCTGGCATCGCTGAAAAAACAAAAGCTAAAACAACTAGAACAGATTTAGTTCACCATAGTAGTAACGACGAGAACGGACACACAACGGACTCGATTGAACTGGATGAGCAACTATTATCAGATATAAAATCAGCACTTTATTAACATATGCAAGAAACAAATCATATTATAGATTGGGAGAAGCAANCTATACTCACGAAAGATAGACTTTCGTACAGAATTTGTATATCTAAGGGAATCCCTAACTATCACTGAATGTCCACCGTCACTCAATGTCACAACACGTTCAGTTCTGCTTCTAGTATATCCTGAAGGTTGTCTAAGAAAACAAAACAACATGGAAAAAGAACTGAAGCAAAACAAAAAGAGACAAGAATTAAAATTTTCATATCTCTCTCACATCTTCTAGGTTACTGTAACTGTCATACTTTTATCCTTCTTCTTTTCGATAACGCTCCATCCACTTTAGTATTTCCATATCTAATGTTATTGAAATAATTTTCTATGTTTCGAAATTCTCTACGTAAACATCTTATAATAGAGTTATTCTCATAGTCCCTTCTCCTTTATCTCATTATTTTGATAATTATTAATTTCTTATTTTTTCATACTACCATACTAAAATTGTTGCATTATAATGTAGATTATATCTTGTAAATGATAATAAATTGATTGAAACATCAATCTTAACACGAAAGATATTGTTTTTATTGCTGCTATAAAATCAATTCAATTCTGAACGCTGATAAATTGTTCTGTTTCTATTAAGATCCAAACTCCCAGGTCGACCATTTCGCTCCGCAGATCTTCACGAACTTGGAGAAAAGATGTGCGATAATGGCCGATACTCCAAACAAACGTACAAAGTAACTGAGATATTGGAAGTATTGTGCTGGCGGAACGCTGCACCGATTTTTTTCTACTGAGTTCCAACCAACATAGTGTGTATTATAGATAGATTCGTCAAACATTAAGGTAAAAAATTCGGGAACGTTTCGTATCAAATTGATGCTTTCATGTCGCTGAGATTTTTCATATCACTCTGAAGGATACCGTGGATTTTCTGCATCTTTCATGTGTGTTCTTGCAGGATCTAGAAGTGGGAACCATCAACTTAGGTTATAGAGATCCGGCGGTTCTAGTCTCAAAATGGCAAGCATTAAACGTCAGAAACGATTAATTGCTTTGTGAGATAGGGATCAGAAGGAAATTTTTATGCGGTTTAATGATTTCTGAAGTCTTGGAAACCATCTCCAAATTTTGTTGGACGATACAGTTCTTTTTAGTGAGCAGCCACAACCTCAACTGATACCTCCCCCTCCCAACTTCAGAATAGCAAACTTTCGATGTTTTACAAAAAATACAGAAAACTACGCAAAAATATTAAAAATAATGCAACCAACCTGTGTGTATATTTATATATGCAATTATTCTAGTCAGATTCATCCGCTCACCATAACGCATGCATGCATATACGTCTTTATTCTATGTGTGAAAATAGTATGCCTGTTCTTTTGTTTGGAATTTTTTCAAAAAGTTTATCAAGTGTTGAGCTGCATAGCATTAGATGACGAAGAACAATTTTATTTCTGAGAATATTAATTTTTGTGATTCTTAACATCTCATTTTTAGAGTGTGATACACAAATTATCCATCGTGAAATGTTTTGCATCACAACACCAATCACAAATCGAGTTTAAGTTTACGGTATCGATATCAGACCAGTTGAGTTCAATAAAGGTTCTGGATTGTGTAAATAGTGACACTGCTTTTGTATACACAGGCGTTCCTGTTCTTGAACCGATTATTTCCAATGTAATATTATCATACCAAGCTGCGCATGAATAAAATGAATTTATCGTAAATGTACTTTTAACTGCGTGTGTGATAGCCATAGGACTACCAAATCCATCAAAGGCAAGATATGGGGGACTAACAACACCCGTTCTATAACCAGTGCCAGGATTGCTATCATTTAAGCCATTCAAAACCAGAAAATTTTCCCAATTTAGTCCACCGTAGCCGTTCGGTACTGGGACTCCTGATGTGTTCGTTACGTTTGTTATATCATCGAAAGTTATTAATGATGACGTTTCTGGACAGGCTAGAAATCAAAAACATCATATCACTTAAAGCGTGACTCATAAGTAACTTTACAATAAAATATTGTAATGCGTGCTCATTGTCTCAATTAAGTGAGCTGATTTTTGCCATTCTCAAAGTGTTTTACTCATAAGGAAAAAAGAACAAACACTGTTCAAAAATATCTCTTTTGACTTGAACACAAAAATTTCACCTTTTTGCCAAGAAAGAGAATGACACTCAGAAAATTATTTTCGAAACTTCCCACAAAAAAACTTCTAGAAAATCCCATAGAACCTTGCAGAGGTTAGAAAAGTCGATGAAACATCAGAAATTGCAAGAAAATTTGCATAAAACTATAAAAATTATTGAACTTTCAGTTTCGAAACAATAACTACTTGTTTTCTTTCTTTTCGTAAAACAACTGAATTTTCTTAGTGAATTCATTGAGGATAGTTTTGGGCACTATTTTTTAATATGATTTCTACTACGCTATTCCATTTTTTAATCATAAAGTTATCTGTAGGTTATTGTGCTACTGTGCGTCTAACATTGAATTCTGTTTTAAAAACGTGGGACAAGGGGAACACGTAAAAAGTGATATAAATAAATAACATCGAAGAAAAGACATTAGAATTTCTATTTAAACGTCTCATTAATGTATTAAAAGCAATCGTATCCAATGAAGCTAAAATGTAAATAATCCGATTTTGAATCTATTTTAATCTTATTTTTCAAAAAAAAGTTCAGAATAATTTAAGACAGATGTCTAGCAGCCTTTCTCATTGGAATCGAAATAACGTGGGAAACTCTGGTATTTATGGAGAAGAAAGATGCAAAGTCATACTTCGAAATAGATCTACTCGTTCACTGGCTAATAGCACACTAACCTATAGAAAAAAAAATTAATAATGAAAGAAAACAAATAAAATTGTAAAATCCTTACTCTGTTTTATACCAAAAGACAAGTTGGCACTAAAAGCCAAGAAGAGTACAGCAGCAGTGATAACAATGGCAAACATAATTGATTTTTCGGATTACGAATAACTAGTACTCCATGCATTGAAGGACCGTTTAAATGATCCTAATTTAGTCGTTGCTGAGAGCTGACAGCAGATGGTATCCCAGTTAAAGTGTCAATACTAAGCAAGTCAAATCGATGATGCTCTTGATGATGTAGATTAGTAGGATTTATTTGCACTATCATTTTTCAAACGTTGTTAATTCGGCTGAAAGTTGACTTTCAGGTAAAACATGTACGACAATCATGGTTTTGGTACAACACGTATAAGCTCTACAGCAATCCTTTTTCACAAGACTATATGTTGTGTACTGCTGTTCTAAATCATGCTTGGATCTGAGAGTGCAGGTTTTCCAGCACAGGCTATAAGTGTGCCTGAAAGTGTTAATGCCCCAAAAAGTTCATAAACCTAAGAACCAGCTCAACAATGTCAAAGCTATATCTGCTACACAGAAATAGCTTTCTGGCAGTGTCCAGCATACTGTAGAGTACACACAAAGGAACACTAAAGTGCAACAAATGGCTTATTATTGACGTATGTGTTTCGTGAATGAATTTTAGTCAAAAATGAGAAAAACTACATGAGCAATCGAACGTAGAATTTGATTCAACGGTCGATTTTAATAGCAGTTTGTGATTGAGTTGTATTATATCTAAACGATTAATTGCACGTGTTTGTACACTATCAGTATTGTAAATGTCGACTGAATATTCATGTGAAAATTTCAATGACTACTAGTATGCATTTAACAAGAACAGAAGTGGGTGTTCATAATTTCGATAACTACTTCAACTGTTTCTGTTGAACAGTAGACAGATGACATGTCACACTAAGTTGATTTGTTGGAAAGTATTAAAAAAAGAAAAATATCGTGATACGAAATTAAAGTGATCATCTTCCCACGGAAAAACATTTTTGAAAAAAACCCGTTTGGTGACGGTATTCAAAACCCCGACTTCAGGCGGTTTTTCCAAGCATCGAAAGTCAGACCATCTATTCGTTTCTTCAAAGCCACTCGAAACCGCGGTTCTCGTGACCGCGCTTTCGTGCAGTTTTGAAGAAACGAATAGATGGTCTGACTTTCGATGCTTGGAAAAACCGCTGCAAACCACGTTATCACAAACAGTGGTTTCGAGTAGTTTCAAAGAAATGAATAGATAGTCTGACTTTCGATGCTTGAAAAAACCGCTGAAAACCGCGTTATGACAAGCCGCTGTTTCGAGCGGTTTTTCCCGACACACCAGAGTGAACTAACTCTGATATGCGGAACAAAACCTGCCACCTGAAGGTTTCATGTATGGTACCCTTCGAGGGGTAGTGAGGTGAACTCCGTTGAGCCCCATTTCCACAAATTGTCTTTGTAGAGTCAGATGAATTATCTGTGTAAAAATCTAAAAATTTGATAGAAAAGTGGGGCGCGACAT
This sequence comes from Rotaria macrura, assembly GCA_900239685.1. Classification (NCBI taxonomy): domain Eukaryota; kingdom Metazoa; phylum Rotifera; class Eurotatoria; order Philodinida; family Philodinidae; genus Rotaria; species Rotaria macrura. Next base: position 72,236 of record OENT01000689.1, read on the forward strand.
GTTGATTGTCCTTACACATTATATTACTGCTCGAAATGCACCGCGCTATTCGACAGCAACGGCGCGGTTTTTGAAACCGCGGTTTTGTGAGTGAAAAACGCGGTTTATAAAACGCTTTCACCTAGAGGTGTAGCACATTATGGTGTAAATAAATGAAAGGGTGATCTCTGACTCCGTAACTTACCGCATCATAGAACCTTGCGATTGCGCCACAGAAAATCGTGATCCCTATAGTTACAGGAAGGTGTGTAAAGAACCATAACCAAACTCATTTTAAAATTTTTGTGGCTTCCTTTTAAAATACAATGAGCCTCCTACCATATAAATTCTCTTGAAACAGCCTGCAGTACCAATCATTTCTTTTTAATTAATTTCTCGAATAACTAATACTGTTTTCTTGTGACTACATCTCAATCCCTCCTATGCAAATAAAGGTTGATAATAAAATAAGAGCTGCGACATTTTTGTCAATCGATTTGCAGAGTTTAAACTACAACAATTTCAAGATGAATTGAAAACCCTATCATAGCGCAAGATCAACTGTCTTATGGTATATCCACTAAAAATGAGGTTGATAATGAACAGATGTATTTTAAACAACTAGAGTTTTTTTAACACATAATTTAAAGTTACCACGGTTTATCGAACTGCTAATAACCGCCACATATAAAACGCGGTCACATGTGCCCACACCGCGGTTCAAAAAACCGTTAATAACCGCCACATATNAGTGGAGACACCGCTCTCTTGGAAACCGGTGAAAACTGTTCTGTTTGAAAACGCGGTATGGACCGTAGATAACGCGGTTTTGGAAATACGTGGTTGTGAAGACCGCATTTCGCCGCGGTTTACCGTGGTCATCTAATGGATACCGCAGGCGTCTTCGTGGAAACCGCGGTTTTTGGAAAATTATTTTTCCGTGGGTTGCTGTTGAATATTAGTAGTAGTCTTCTAGGAGAATATTCCACAGATAATTGGTTTTTTCGAGACGATTGCTGCATTACATAAAGTAGTTATAGAAATGTAAGACGGAATGTAATCAAAATCTCATAATTTTCATTGTTTTCAGCTATGAACTGTAAATTTTCATCAAACTGAATGAAAAATATACACATGACTGAGAATGTATCGGAAAGACTGAAACATGAAAATAAATTGAAATTTCTTTTAATGATAAGATACTGCACCAGTACATGTGTTTGTGCTGGTCGTGTGCATTCTTATAAGGATAGTTCCATGAATCCTTGACTGTTTAAATCATAAACATATGCTTGCATGAGATCAGCGAAACTTCACTATCACTAAAGTAGTGTTAATAGTTACTTGGAAAGGCGTAGAATGTGAAAAGTTCTCTTCACTCTCTGTTTTAAATCAGGTATCGAATTTAAACCGACGAAAACCATCAGAAAATGTAACCCAGTAAGTTATTTAAAAACAGGGAATTGACCATGAAAATAGAATCAAAATCGAATGGTAAGCCACATATTTGAAACAAAGTCTCTACCAGTAATAGTGAGTTTAAGAGGAGGAAATTTGATGATATTGACAAGTATTGAACTCTCAGCTTGTGATACATATGTCATCGCATTACTTGATGACGATACTTGTGTGCTTTAGTCTAGAACTATATATGAACCTAATTTTATTCAATGGCTAGTATGAGTAAGTCGTGGAAGCACGTAATACTTGTTGTATTTGTATTTTCAGACATTGTAAACAGGGAGACCACGTGTTTGAACAACACAAAAATAAAAACATGAAATTTGTCTTTATTTTTCAAATTCATTATTCATATTCTTCTGATGAGCAATCTGATTTGATGATTTTGATTGTTCATTTGCTGTTTGAACAGGGTCTCAAGAAATTCATAAAAGAACAGCTTCATGCAGGTGTGATTTGGAAAAACTCTTGTCATTTTTTGCAATTAATGGCAAGAGTGACGATGTAATTTTGCACCAATCATAATGCCATGCCCACATCAATACTCGACTGATAAAACGTATGATTGAAATAATGATAGATAATTTTCAATAATATGTATGAGTGTTCGACGCTTATGACCTATCAAATATCCAAATTATTTCGTTGAACTATTCTATGACCAAATTCATCTCTATCCTTTCAGCATACTAATGTGACATGTTCAAGTATTATATCTAAGTTGTGCTGCTAAATACGATCCAGAACCTCTTCCATCGTTTGAACACATGGAGGCATTCAGATTCGTAACTGTTGTCACTTTGCATCATTGTCATGAACGATGGGAAACACAATCAAATAGACTAGCAGTAGAATGAATATTAACTTCGCTGTTATTTCTTCATGCGTCTGTCAAAAAAGAACATGCAATACAAAGGAGAATGCATTAGTCAATTTCACATGTAAATAAAAACAAACTAGCTTTAGGCATGTTCACTGAATTATTCTTTTTTGTCACTTTCTTCTTTTCAATTATAGTTTCGATAGTTGACTTCATCTTTTGTTTTACGATCATTTTCGTAGTTGTCACTAATCGACAATGCTACACAACCACAAACCTTCTTATATTTGTAATTCAGGTGTTACTATTGAATTGCATATCTCATTACCAATGATCATCCCATCAATCAATGACTTTTGTAAAGATTGGGTAAATAATCAACTATTGTGTAGATTTCGACCATATTGTTTTGTTTTTTCATGTGCCAGTCTTTGCTAACTCCTATGTGTTGCAATTGTTTCGCCGCCATTTTCTTAATCATCTTCTATAAACACAAATATCTCGCTACATTTTGTGTTTACTAGTATATGATTGATGCCAACTGGATCATCTCTTTATTGACTGCAATCGTAACACTCTTCTGTATGGATGCTTTTGGTATTCGAAAAAGAATCGCGTATTTGCACGCTAACCACTAAAAACTTTCTGCGACCCATAGGTGGTGTCAACAATACATTCGTGATTCCACTTTGCATTTCTTCAGTCATTTCTATAAAAATCTTTTTTTATGCTGAATCATATTTATGCTAGATCTGCTGTTAGTCAATCATTGAAAACGCTTCTGCAAGTAATTTTTATGAACATCACAGTATCTTCGATTGACAATCACGCACTTACAAGAATATAAAAGTGAAATATTCTTCAATTATGAGTACTTCTTTAGATTGAAGGCGGTTTCTTGAAATGTCCACGATTGTAAGTATCTCCGTTTTTCTTATTGGTGTTAAAATGATTCTGCGCAATACTATTTTCTCATCCCATTTAGTAATTACCATAATGCTGATTATTTGATGCGTAGTTTCACTAAACCGTTGTGTTAGCATTTTCACTTAAGAGAAACTACCAAGACACTCTTTCCTGCCAAACAACAGGCATCCATTTTAATATTCGGAGTAGCCTTACTGACAGAAAACTTAATAAGATAGAGTCAGCTTTCCTGTTTTTTCCATGAAAACAATAAAGAATTTTCATGGCTTTGTCAAACATCTAATACAGTTTGTCGAGTAAACTGAAGATGATTTCGTTGCAATGAATTATATCACGTCAAACTTAACTGTCTTAGGATAATTTGAATTGTTGGTATTGACTGGTTGCCCTACCGAACGATCATAATTTTAGATACGACAATCGTGAGCATGCATTACTGATCGATCTAGCAGTAATTATATCGACATAATGATAAGTCATCTTTTAATCGGCATCGACAATCAGGTAGTGCACAGGCAATTTTAATGAAGTACGATTAGCATGATATAGACGATCAAACGTGAAACAGATGAAAAACAACAATCGAAACTCATGATCGCTATTTAGAGCTATAAAAAAATTTTATATTTGCTTCTTCCACGATTATAGCCATAATCGTCTATGAATAATAACGTGTACTTGAAATTCCTATGATCATATCTAAAACCGACAGATACTTAGTCGATTATTAGAAGAGAATATCTTGAATGCAGCAGTGCTTGAGTTGAGCAAGTTTTCTATGCCCTGACCCTACACATTGAACTTTAGAAATGCTTTTACAAATGTTTTATTCAGAATTGACCTTTAAAATCCACTTCTTACATCAAAAGCAATTGTTACAGATCATACCATAGATTAACTGATGAGTTTTACCATAATAGATCATTGAAATTGTGCTGCATACTATTTCCGTTAATGTCTGTCATACACAATATTTGACAGAAACACAGACAAGAATTCAAGTATTTGATCGAAAAGTAAGTGACATGATCTGATGTTCAGTCGAGGGCTTCTGAAAATTAAGTCAAAGAACCACTCTGATAAAAACTTATCATCTATTTTAACATATTTTCCAATAACTTAGGTATTCAAAATCTGTAAAATATGTTTTGATGACTTTCTACAAGGTGGACCTGTTTTTATTGAAACCAATTATTTGGAAAGCATCAAGTAACTAGAGCTAAAGATAGCAACATTTCTTCCTCGCTCCCATACTATATGTTAAATATTAGCAGCTATGGGGTTGTTTTAGTATAGATCATATACGTCACAGTTGGCATATGCACAAGATAATCAAAAATAAACATTTTCCAAAGAATCCAATAAATAATTAGAATAAAACTTTCCAGGTAAAAAATCAAAGTGGAAAGAACGATTTAAAATATTCTTTATTACTTGACAATAATAAATGGATATTTTAAAAACTTCTTTATTGTTTCTGTGTAAAAAAAGAAACTTTTCCTTTGTTTTCTGTTATCTCGTCAGCATTTTCAAAAATTCAATGTGCGAAATGAAGAAGGAATAGTTTTTACGATGTATATTAACACTCGATGTTTTAGACTTAAAACTTATTTTTTAGATATGACAATTTGGAAGTGTATGTATTTGTAAAAGAGGAACAAAAATTATCATTTCTATCGAATCCTGCATTGAAATTCTTTAAGTTACAAATTTTCTAACGTCATTCTACTAACACAATATAATCTACTTAAACTAAAAGTTCTTTAAAAGATATGAATTTCTTCTGGATAATAATCCTTAGCAGGTAGAAGCTCTCTCTTTTTTATTTCTATGAGTTTCGAAAAGAAATTCTGTTACGATTCGACGCTATTTTTGTATCCATGAGTTTTTCTATTGATCTGATGAACGAAAAAGTTCTTCATGCATACACGTTCTACTCACAGTAGACTTAAACTATGTATTATGAATCTCATCGAGAGCAGAATAATGCACATTGATAATTAAGAAAAAAACACCTAGAAGCAAAATAGTGTATATTTTCGCTTTTGACCATTCGACAATATGATGGTAAATAAAAGAAAAATCTTCTAAATTTTAGTTTTACTGTCAGTCAGGATGCTTTGTCTCATCTAGGAAGTCCTTTGTGGGACTGCTGGTACAATAATCTCGATTAAAATTAACATTCCCTATGTGCTTTGAAAATATATGTATATTCGTCAATAACCAAAATTACGAACTGAAACAACCCTACAATGCTACGAGTAAAAAAGACGTCATTAGGTACCGAAGGGGCAGGAAGCACAAATAGTCATTTCAAGTATCTTTTGCTCACCTGAGCGTATGTGCTGAAATCATACATATACGTCCTAATACTGATCTTCAATCTTAATTATACCACGTGTTTCACACTGACAAGACAAATAACTGGAGTATTCGTTCAATGAGTTTTTAAAAGAATTCAATCAACATAAAATGGTGTAAAGTTTGATTGTTCACTGTTTCTAAAAGAAACAAACGAGGTGCTTGCTTTCTGATGTCGACAATTATTCGAATAGACTTTTTCTTCATTCCACAATCAGAAATAAATTGATCTACCATTATCTACTAAATTTGAAACAAGAGTACCTTCTATAGCTAATCATTTTGATTAGTTGAATAATTGCAATGATTGAAAATACTTTTAACTTTTTATATCACAAAAATCCATGTTATGCTTTGTAGCTGTTCATCACAATGCAAGACACGATTAAACTTGAAAGATAGTCTCGTCGTAAGATTTCAATATCAATTACGAGAATATCCATACGTGCTGCCGAACCCACTGTGAGGAACTAAAGTTGTTCCGAAATTTCTGTAGCTTTTAGCTGTTGTAGGATTCCCATGACTACTGAAATCATCATAAACACTACAAAACCCGCCACTGCCGCCGATACCTCCACGATTCAAGAAGCCTCCTGACGCATAGAATTCTCCACCACGATGTCCCAAATTTATAATGACTTTCGTCATTACAATCAAATTTTCACCTAATTTACGTATATCATGATGATGTCAACGACCACCAAACATTATTCCTGCTTAAGTTTTTTTTTCTAGAAAGAATTATACTGTAGAACACAAGTGAAATATGACTACACACAAATGATTGTACATATAAATCAGAATAGATTTATATATCTATATTCTTCATGTTTTCTCAATCTTATTTCTATTAGTAACTGGTTTTTATATCAATATATGTAGACAATTTTATGCGTATATCACATGGTTCATACATATTTTTTTCTCTATCAAATAACATAACAAGTTAAGCACCCGTGATTAGACAATAGTGAATGTATGCCCTACTCATGTTTAATGTCTTACATTGCAGCAAAATGTATATCTCAACGACTGTTCAGAAGACAACGTAGTCAATCGAGTTTTTTTCTGATTGCTATTTAAAATATATCTAAATTTTAAACTAAATTATTCATATATTAGATCGAGTGAAGTTTTCACATGCTATAGACTGTTGGATACGAATTATTTGAAGAATAACAAATGTGATTATTATTTTAGTCAAGAAGAGATATTGAAGTGTGTAGAGCAACATCATTCAAATATGAATTCGTGTATGCACGATTATAAAAATTGAACTGATATGAATAGAATCGATACAAGACACAATATTCTCGTATCTTAGTACAAAATATTTTACAGAAATAAAATTCTCTTCTGCTCATGTATTTTCATCATAAATTATTAATAAAATATTACTGTTGAATACTACATGTCTCTTTTTGGAGACAGATCCACATTGAAAGATACTACACTAATATCGGTATGTAAGTCTCATGTTTAAAATTAGTCCTATTAAATGTAATTTTTCAAATCATAAAAAAGTCTTTTGAAATGGCCTAGACGATATCAAGAATAGTTTCTTCTGGTTTTTAAAAGTGCTAAAAACTATTAGCTGGCTCTACATAGAAGTAGAATGTAAAACGAGATACTTGTGTTGGCAAACTAGTTTAGAGTACGATGCATCTTCATTCTCGAGAACAAAGACTCGAACACAATATATGATCAATATATAATATTTTATTGAACTATGTTGCACTTCGTATTAGAGACACAATCAACATAACGATGGCTAAGGGCAATAGAATAATGCTACCGGTTCGACCTGGTGGAGTGCCAACCGTAATTACCGGTTTCCAACGTCCAATTGATATTCGTATGACTTGTTCGATGGCTACTTCGGCAATCATGAGTGGAACGAATTCTCGATAGCGCCAAAGTACAATCCATGTAATCCATGACAAAATTAGCTGCATACCACCCCATTGGCCGAAGATGGCTACAATATTTTGACCTCCACTAACATTTAAATTTATTGTCGCAATGGATTGTGCACCGCCATCACGAAAGAAAATATGAATGAGACTTCGTATTGTTTCTGCTGTATTGATGAGTACTAAAAACCAAATTGCAATATTTGGTCCCGCGTACTCGTTTCTTTCCTCTGGAAGAAACATTGAGAAATCGATTTTTGTATTCGTCATGGATTAGCCTATATGTATTCTAGTAGTAGACAATGAGTCTAAATGAGCAGATTGAATGAGATATTCTAAAAGAGAAATGGATTGAATACTGTCGATGTCAAAGAAGTCTTTGAATTCTACAGAAGGTATATATTGAAGATCTAGGAATAAGCATTTAGAATATAAACTGTCATCAAAAACAATATCATTCAAGTGAATAGACTACTTCGCGATCAGAACCTCATGCTTTTTCAAAATGACCTCGGAGATATTATTAAACAATGGGAACATTTCTCGTTTTTGGTTTTTTCATGAATCGATTCACTGGAATGTGAAGTTCAATTGAGCTCTATTGCTATCGTATGATTCTTTAGTATCCATCATTTTGCTGAAATGTAAATAATGGATGAAATTCTTTTGTGCTCTAGTCTCATAGTTCAAATTTTATTTACTTATTAGTCTCTATTAAGGAACTACCGAAGAACAGAAATACTAGTGCAACTGCGTGTAACCAATACAGAAAGTAATTCATTGAAAAAAATAGACGCAATCTGAATACAAAAAGATTTCGGCAAACATAATAAAAATAGTTCCGGAGAATCCTAATAGACTGAATGTTTTTGTTTCTTCTTAATACGTACAATATGTTTTCTTCCATGAACATGAATTCATACGATAACTCAGCAATAACTATGCTTGTTGCTAAAAAAGAATACTTTTGTTTATGAATATTGGGAGAGATACATGATAAACATTGATTTTCAGTTGAAAACTAAAACTTCAATTCAAACGAGGCATAGGAGAAGATTCGTGCACTATTTCTTGCACACTTTATGCATTCTTCTATCTGTGTAACGTATTGGAGGATGTTCTTAAACGTTCTTCTATGTTGATCAACAATGTATAACTATCTGTTATTTCAATTTTGTTCCAGCAATGTGAAGAAGGACGAATTCTTCTCGATTGATTTTAGAAATGATATGAGCGATCTGGTACATGATGTAATATAGATTAACACGTAGTATATCTACATGACAAGTTTTCATAACTCAACTATTTTTTTTCGTGAAAAACTATATTTAAATATTTTTTCATATCCTAATTATACTGCCTAATAAAAAAAAAATTTCCTCTACAATTTAAAAGGAATGGAGCAATCGAAAGAAAAACAAAGGCTTATGTTCTGTATGATAATTGATTTATCTTCATCGTTTAGACATATATTTGAAGTGTATTCAAGCGTCAAGTTCTCAAAGAGATACATAACTAGAATCGTCATTATTTTCAGTGTTTTCTAGTGACTATGCGGAATTCAGTTTTCTTTTGAACAACATTTGTTAGCTATCGACAGTTATTCTTGATTGAAAATGAATGAAAACTCAAGAATTGCATTTTTCTATGAATTTCCCTTATGCTTACTGGAAATAGACTACTGATAATAATAAAATTTGAGTGAAAGGAAAGGTTTTCAAAAAGTGTGAAACTTGAACGAAGAATTATTTCCCATTTTTATTTCTAAATTTCTTGAGTTTTAAATCTACCGACGGTAAAACGCTTATTCAAACACATCTAGGACTTACCTAAAAAAACATCATATCGACATTATTCGGCTGTATTAAAACTATCACTGCTTTCAGCTTGATGTGGACCTTGGAATAATGCGAAAGAAAGCTTGAAAAAAAATACATTTTAGCTAAATTTATTTGCTTGAATTTTTTGCGTCTGTAATTTTTTTTCTTATATAGATACTTTTCCTACGGAAACTATCGATTTGAATAAAACGTTGTAGAAGAGAAAAACAAAGTAATGTCAATGTCAACAATTCATTCAACTTGATTATTTCAGAAAATGATTCATCGATTAACCTTCTAAAACTAATGTATTTACTCATTCTTATTTTTCTTTTGAACGCAAGATCGTTGAAAACTCGCATAAACTTTAGCTCACTACCTAAGAATTGAATATAAATGCAACTCCAAATTTAGCAAATAGCTTAACTATACTTTACTTATCCTAATTAGAAAAAATATGAAGGTGTCGCCAGTGTACTTATTTAGTATCATAGAAATGATGCTATTGAATGTTTCAAACAATTGCACATTGAATGAGTAGCGCATGTCATTTATAAGCCGTTACTTCAAGAAGGAAAACATCACACTGACGTACCTTTACGTACTTGAAAATACTTTGAATTTGTTTCGTACTCTAGCGTGCTTCTGACGATCGTCATGACAAACAAGCATTGTTTTTCAAATGGTATCTGAAACTTGAAGTTATCGAAATAAAACTTTCATCAGTGTGTGGTAATTACTAGGAAACATCAACGTGCATTACAATTCATCTCTATTGACTAATTATACTACTAAATAGCACATCGCATCCTCCGAAGAAAATAGACGCATATTTCATGCATAATGAACTGATGAAACGATTTTTGAAAGTATTCTAATAGGAGATATTCGATCTATTAATGCCATGCAACCATATATTGTCGTGAAACAAGATATTGCTAGTAGTAGAGCAAACGATCTATTTCGTTTCGAAGATAGTATGCTATACAATTATTTCTATCGATGAAATCACCTATGAAATTCAACGTGAGCAACGTAGCAGAAGAAACTGTGCTACAACCCAAGGTTTATTGGAATTCATCCATTTAGCTTAGAAATTATTTCTTTTAAAGATTATCAAAAAGAATCTTCGGCGATCATCTTCAAATAATTTCATTATTTGCTAGTTTAAAAAGAACTTACCAAATAATATGTCCGAAAAAAAGTTTTACAGGTGTGTTGCTTGCATAGAAATATGCCGAAATCTAGCTAAATACAAGAATCTACTTCTATTTGCCATCTGCATGTAGCGTTTGACAGTTCTAAGTGACTTCATTCATATCTCTGATACTCGCCGATACTTTCTTGCTACAGCTACAAGTAATGCACACTCTAACTTATCCGAACTGAAAAATACCAGCTTACTATTTAGCTTGAACAATAGTTAACTTATTCGTAAATAAAAGATTTGTTTCCGTGCATTAAATCAACAAATTCATATTTATGTAAGCATGATTATTATAATATAGATTGATGATTACAATAAAAATGAGAGAATATGTGTTAAATGGAAAGTTTGATAGGAATCGTCAGAAAGAAGATAATATGGAACGCAGCAGACAATCAATGGAGAATTTTAAACAAGACAATGAATTGAAGTAATATTTTTAGAATTACGAAAGAAAGAAAAATAATATTAATGGATGCCACTTTAGTTGTTCTTATTGTCATCTACCAGTATCTTTCACTTTCATCGTTTAATGTGTCTCTTCTTGTTTATGTCGGGAAGTATTATTATAATGTTCATGGATATATAATTCGTTCAAAGAAGTAGATCTATAGAAGTTTTCGACAATACGTTCGTAAGTATAATGTTAATTACCCATTTAACATTCTTTAAAACATTCAAAACATGCAATTTCTTCAATAGCACAACAACAACAAATGCAAGCCAAGCTAGATTGAAGAGAACAATGAACAAAATTACATAGAATGATTTCTAGGAACGTACCAATCGAAACAAGCACCACCACCTCGAAGACCCTTTGGAATATTGTCCCGTGCGGCCACTGGTTCCTTAGTGATTGTTACGATTTTATTTGTTTTTTCATTTGTTACTTGAAAATAAAATCATTAAAAATACAATATTTAATTCTTTATTCATATAATAGAACTTTAAAACATATACACTAGTAAATATGTTGTGATTGACTTCAATTTTGCATCGTCAGCTAACTGAATTATAAGAAATCGATGTGGGCTCAGCATACCGATATTAACTGTCAGGTGCAACACAAAGAACTGTTCTCGTCGTATTTTCAATTTTTTTTCATTCTTTTACATGTGATTGAACTTATTTTTCATGAAAATATTCGCAATTGAATTTTCTACTGAAATAGAAGCAAAATGTACGAATAAATACCTGTATGATCTATCTGAGAAACCATATAGGAGACCTGAACAACATTGATTTTTCCTATTCGTTAAATTTTTACATTTTATCAAACGATTATAATAATATGAAAACCTATGTGAGCAAGTTTTGGATCAAAGTTCAGTGTACAGACTCTCATCATACATAGTAAAAACTTTTCAATTAGATATTCTGACGTAATTCTTTTCATCTTTAAAGTCAATAGAAAAAAATTCAACATTTAATTGAATTTGCTTGTTTTCATAAAAATGAACAAATATAAACATTATCATATCTTTAGGTTTAACTATGATGAAGAACCATCATCTTTTCTTCAAAATAAAAAATCAAAAGAAAGTGTTAAAGATTGCTTTTTAGTTCCTTTAAGAAGTTTTGATTGAATCTTATGAAAAATTAGAAAGAAAGAAAAAATTTTCTAATAATCAGAAAAAGATTAGAGGTTTCTTGCATAGCATACGTTCATGGAAATTCTTCCAGAACAAAGTAGAAACAAAGAGCTGTTCATAGTCTCATAAGTTGTTACTTATTTCTTCCTATTTCTTACGTGACCATCAAACAAAAACATTAACTACGTAAAGTAGATTTACATTTTTTAAGTCTTATTGGGAATTCCGAACATATTATATAGATTTCTATTCCTACTATGCTAAAAAAGCAGGTCGTGTGTATTCATGTAGAAAATTCAATGTCAAATATTTTCATTGAAAGAATTAAATTCAATTACAAGTAGACGAGTAGAGAAAAATTGAACGAACTAAGAGGGCAGTTCTTCATTGGCCATCTGTTATTAATTATCAACGATTGAATGTCTCATCGTATTCAAATCGTCCATATTTATTTGACTTACTACTACTTTTTTTAAATGAATATATCATCCTAAAGTTTTTCTCATCGTAATCCAACGAGTTCTCGAATGAATTTTTATCTCTGACTAGAATTAGGCAGCTACATTGTTGGAAATGGAAATAAAGTACAACGATGAAAATACACTTGAAAAACTAGATTCATGCATCCAAACAGGTGTATGAATCCGGTGACGGTTATCATTGCAACAGATGAGATCATTTTTTTAACTTCCAGAATTGACGTGCACAATCTAGTTGTTATTATGATAGTAGCTTTTCTTTTTGCCTTGAATTTTCTTCATTAGGATGAGTATCATCTTAGAAAATTATCGAAAAGTTCAATATTTGTTTTTCAGGTTTTCTAAAACAATTGCCAACGTAATTTCATTCACACTATGCTAAAATCTTGATCACTTACAGTCACTGAAAAATTTCTCGATTTAATTACAACTTTTAGTTCTTGCATCAATTTATCCAGCATGAATTAGATGCTTTGACGTTTTCTTAGAGTATTTATGGTAGCGGAAAACAAAAGAGCGATATCGCTAGTCTGACTTAACCGTTGCGTTGTATTTGTGCTCATAGATGACATTCTCTTGATGAACAGTGAATAACTACACATCTCACTATTTTCTTGATGTTCTTTCATTCTTGTTCAGTGACGCACGCAAAGGGGGGATTGGAGGGATCGATCCCCCCCCC
>OENT01000690.1:2516-85383 GCA_900239685.1 Rotaria macrura
GTAGAAGAGGTTTCGACTCGCGGGCACACGGGAAGAACCTTTAAAAGTTTCGTAGAACTGGACAATCGTTTTGTAAGCATTTCGGGTCATTTGAATGCTATTTTAAATCTACCGAACCTTTTAAGGGGGTTCAGGAAAGTACTTAGTTTTTTAGAGTGTCGCTTAACGTCATTCTCGGTAATGATATTTATTGGGATATTTCACATATTCAGAATGTGCCTGGTTTACAAATTATACACGCTTTTATAGGACAGAGACGAAAGAGGAAACGAAGATCAGAGAGGCGTGACATGAATATGGGCACAAAATTCATATTTTATTACCTGTTTTACTTATTCCTTTTGACTTGCATCATATTCTTCTTTTATATCATAAACTTGAATTTTATTGCGAAAATTGAATGCAGTATAACGAGTCGAATTTTTGAAACTGTCCGAATGTTGACCCCCATAAATAGATGAATTTTTTCCATATAAAAATGATAAAAATATTATGTTTGGATATGGTTGAGTAGTGGAGATTGAATTGATGGTCAATGCTGAACTTCAAGAATAACAATAATCGATGGTAATTGTTGACAAATTTGTTTAACTTGTAATTCTGTTGATTCGTCCGTTATAGGCGTCATCTTTGATATCCATAAAAACGCTTATGCTAATTTTGCATCATGAATCAATTTTTTTATTATAACTATCTCTGCTTTTCATGAATAGAATAACATACGTAATTTTCAACTTGTTCAATTGATACTAATTTAATGTTCCGACAGATTTCTTGTAATATTTGTTTGAATTTTATTTTTTTCGACTTCCAAGTACAATATCTTCTTAATAATCTATGTAATGAAAACCGGGGCTTTAACGTAGTTTTATCAGTCCGCTTACCGGCTACCAGTACTGCAATTTACCGCAGTAAACCGGCAGTTTTTGCGAATAACACGGTTTACCCCTAAAAATGATCCGGACTTTACGACATGGGCACTGTTAATATGATTGCATAGTATAATCTTTATTTCGTTCTAAACCATGAATTTTTCTTGAAAAGTTCATTTCCATGTGTTGAATGAAGAAACGGAAAAGTACCAAAACTGAAATAAAAATTGTTTCGTATTTTCAATTATGTTTGATGTTTATGAATATATGTATCTTATGATATGCATGCAAATGATTATGTTGAGCAATCGAGCGCATGTGTCTCTGAGTGTTCTTTTCATTCAAGTACTCTTCATGATCTGAGCATCCTTCATTAAGTTTCATCGCAATTTGAATTGCGTTATCACAAATGGAAAATGATTGACATACTCATGCTTATTACTAAGTTGAAGGTAAACGTTTTCTGTAACGTCTCTATGCAAGCAAAGTGTTGTAAGCTGTTTTATTTCAGTGTTTCAGGTGTGTTGGAACAACGATTGATGATTCCAACGTGCTTTGCTTTAAACTCGACTGCTAAAGCTTTGTAATTGCATCTAAATATCTTCTTTTAAGAACTACTAGAAATAGTACAACAGAAAGCACAGAATACTTTTATTTAAATTGGTTTTCGTATCTAGTTTTCTAGCATAAATTGGAAAATCTATTTTCTAAAAAGGGACAATGGAGAGTGCAGCATTCTAGACAAGGAATTAATTCCAAAATTATTCGTTGGTACAACTTTTTCATTAGGTTTTGTAAAGAATTGCACAGACAATCTTTTGAGAAAAGCATTCAAATATCTACGTCACAGTGTTATGGTGATATTTCAAAAATGCTGAGAGCAACATTTATTCGGGTCCATCCATTATTTAGAGCAATAAAAAGAATTAGAATGAGGATGAGTATAGATCAGAACTCCGAATGTGATGGCATGATACGAGAAATTCGACCCATGGGACAAATTTTCTTCATCCGTCCCATCTAGGGATGCAACGGTGACGGGGAATCACTGATTCAACCTTCAACCGGTAACTGGTCACACCAGTTTATACCGGCTAATGCTGGCTAATAACTGCTTTATACCGGTTAATACAAGGGATGTAACGGTGAAAATAACCTGACATTAGCGTAACCGTTCTACCACCTTTGAACGACCTTATTTGGCTTTGTGGGGTTTATACTGACGGGATAAAGCGAATACCGGCTATTATCAGTGTATCCTGACTACAACTAGTTACTAGTATGAACCGGTGATATGTAATTCACTGCCATTGATGCATCCTTAGTTTATATCGATTTATACCGACTAATACCCACCTGTACTGGCAAATACCGCTTTATGTCAGCTTATACAGGTAACCAGTAAAACAGTTACTGATTGTAACGGTTATCGTCACCGTTGCATCCCAGGTTCCATCCTATCCCACCTCATCCCATGGAGTTTTCGCGCTAAATAAAATTCTATCAGGTTATCAAATACTTTGAAAATTTTCATATTGCTGGAAACTCGTTTATTTTTTCACTTTTCAAATACAATCTATTTTAACAAATAGAAGAAGACTTAGCTTAATTTTCTTATATGCTCGAAAACAGTAAAGAAGGAATTAGCACAACAATAATGGTTTAGAACCTCATTTCTCTTAAAGCGGATCGACATTTTTTTTACTTCACATCGTGTCTTTCTGATTCGTTGCAACATTCAAGGGTACTTGAAGTCGTGATGCTTCGTCAAAGACTTGTTCTGAAGCTATATGGTTAAATCATGAGGTTGATCACAGAAAATAAATCTAATTTACTTTTTGAGATTCAGAGGTATGTTTAGATTCTTGAAAAAGGAAATTATCGACGTTTCCAAAGTTTCCGTTAGCGCGATAAATACCCACGAGGGAACCTCCCCAACTGTCAAATCGCTTTTCGCTTGTGACTATTGCCGTTTGATCGCTCTCGGTGAGTAGTGAAAAAGTCTATTTTGATTTGGTTTTCTGGCCTTCCCTTGTCGAGCTATGGGCGTTTTACTCGATTTATGGTCTATGGACATAGGTTTGTTGATAAGCTGAATCATCGAATTTCGAGCTGAAATTTCGCTCATACATAGGTTTTATCGTCCCTAGAAATTCATCAAAATTTCAGCCAGAAAGAACGTATCCTCGCCGAGCAATTCGCTTATCATGAAAATGTCCTTTTAGCGAAACATAGTCTAGAGCCGGCGTTTTTTTTAAATGTGAATATCTCAGTAAGACTATGTTCTTTTTGGCTGAAACTTTGGTGAGTTTCTAGTGACGATAAAACCTATGTATGAGCGAAATTTCAGCTCGAAATTCGATGATTCAGTTTATCAGCAAACCTATGTCCATAGACCATAAATCGAGTAAAACTCCCATAGCTCGACAAGGGAAGGCCAGAAAACCAAATCAAAATAGACTTTTTCACTACTCACCGAGAGCGATCAAACGGCAATAGTCACAAGCGAAAAGCGATTTGACAGTTAAGGAGGTTCCCTCGTCAGTAGTACAAGCGAAACTTTTAGAGATATTAGAGATTTCAAATACATACTTCGGATATTAAATAATTTTTGGAAGCACCGAAAAATTCATAACTCAAACGCTTGAAATTTCCGAAACTTCAAAAATTTCTTTTTTTGGAAGCCTTAACATTGATGGAGGTTCATGAGATTTTTATCACAAATGACCCCTCATAATGATCCAGAAATGGATACATGATCAAAGAATAACCCTCAATAGAAACAAGAATAAGAAATGAGATTGATTCTAGTCAATATCTACGAATGCCATCGTTTATAAAAGAATATAAAAATCAAAAAATTCATAGAATATTCCATGGGACGAATCTTTCATCCGATCCCATCCCATAAATTCATGTTTCGTCCCAACTAGTCCCATGGGTTGAGATAGGACTTTCCCGTCCCATTCGGAGCGCTTGTATAGATGTTATGGTGTAAGTAGGTTTTTCTTGAATATCTCTAGAGGAAAAATTCTCTTTTTGAAATCCGTTGGTCGATTTGACTTACTATGAGTCCCCCAGGAGAATCATTTCTACAGTAGGATCCGAGTGGATCACAGATAGCAGCCTAATTCAGTTTTATGCCACTATCTATAAAACTGATGAATTCTTATAGGAATCCGGGTTGTGGATCGATATTCGGATCTCTAGTATTGGGATTCGATCAAATCTTACTGCCGGATACGATGCTACCTGTCGGTCGACTTTGACCGATCTCTGTTGATGGCTCCAGATACTAAATCGTGTCCAAATAACAAAATATGAATTTTCCGTCGGATCCGTTAATAGTTCCTCAACTCGGAATCCCATTGGATTTCGTCGGCTCGTCGAATCTTGTAAGATCCGATAGGATTCGGTGTTCGATTCATTTACCTCGGCTTATAATAGTTTTAAAATTGTTATATGGAGAACACGACCTATTCTTATATATTTTCAGCCATTAAATAGTCCACACGTGTCATCTCATAGTTTTAAAGCTGCACATGTTTTTCCCGAGTTTCAAAAGCATGCTTGCTTTTGGGACCAACTTTTCAAACAGTCATGATTAAATTAGTGTCTTTGGAACTAGATTTCTGCAAGAGTATGAATTTCTTTACCCTGCACTATTCTACGAGTATCATACCCTAGCCGTACCCTACCGTACCCTACTAAATTTAAAAATTACAAAAATCGTATACCGTGTATGACTTTAGTGTATCCTAATCAAGAATTTCCTACTGAATCCTCAGGGTGTCCCCCGAAAAATTCCCAGAAATGATGACAGTGAGTCCCGGGGGATTAATTAGGAGTTTACTGGGAGTACAAAAGGGGGTGATTGTTTAAATGGCTTGTGAGTGCCTCAAATTTGGCAGTGCTCTTTAATATGTACCGATTTCATTCTCTTGCTAGTCGACTTCCTCCGAAAAATTGCTGAATTCTGAGAAGATTTGGCGAGCATTACAAAATGACTTTAGAGATTTCTAAAGAACTAACTTAAAATCTGCCCTAAAATCCACTTATTTACTTTATGACAATAATTTTTTGTACATATATTTTGAGTAAAAATTCGTTTTTCCTGAAAAATTAAGCATGTTTTTAAAAGGATTTTCTACTTAATCCTTTCAGCAGGCCTTGCCTCAATGGATAAGTTCTGCTGGTCAAATATTAACTAATGTCCATAAGGTGAGTTATCGGTGACAGGGCACAGCTAGAAGTCCCAATGATTTTTATCACTTATAAAAAATTTATTTTTAAAATAAATGATTATTTCTTTTCAAACTTGATTTCGATTTATATTTTCATAGGTGCAAAAGAAAACTGTGACTTCATACCTGCACCCCCTCATAAATCTCCTGGGAATCCTATCATGGATCCCAAGGGATATTTTCTTTCTTCTTACGATCGAAAATTCTGGGGCTCTCTAGCAACTCTAGGAAGTCCACATGAAGTCATTGCGTATTTAAAGTTTTTATTAGAGGATTTCCTTGAGATTCGTTAGGTGATTCTCGACTAGGCTATTTATTTATGAAGTGATGAAGTTAAACTTTACAAATCTCTCTTATGATATACGAAAAAAATCACAAAAGATATGAAAATGAGACAAGCAATACTACATGAATACGAATATTAAAAACAATATCGACTATGAAAAAAATACATGAGCAGCGGTTGCCTTTTATTATTGAATGACATAGAGTAATTATTCAATAGGTATTTTTTCATTATGGCTGTATGAATAGAAGCTATTCTTCAATATTGCAGGTTGCCCGACGTCGGACGCATTCAGAGAACAGGTTGACAAAATCAATATTTTACCCTGCAATACCCTACCGTTTTCAAAACGATACTCTAACCCTACCCTACAAGGATCGTACTCTAGCCGTACCCTATCCTAGGGTAAGGTAGGGTAGGGCTGCAGGTCTCTAGTTGGAACTTTTCGATGTTAATCTGTTTCGTTTGTTTTACCTAGGGATGTAAAAGCTGAATAAACTAAGGACATATTCATAGATGAACATTATTGTCAGTATTCACAATATTATGATTCGTTTGATGGTACGTAAGAACGTTTAGAACAAGGAGCATGCTGACACAAACAAAACGTTGCATGCAAAAAAAGAAAACAATAAAGCTAGGCTTTCGTTTTGAAATGTAGTTTTAAACATGGCATAATTGTTAATTAGATTATTTGTTCTACGATATTAATTCATAAATTATACAATTTATAGTTTGTTTCTAAGGAACTTATCAGAAATATGCAGTCATCGACAGATTAGTCTGTATTATGGTATCAATTTTTTTTCGATTACGTTTTCATTTATCTTAGAAAATAGTTTATTTATTAAAAGCCATTGCAATCAATAAATTTTAATCTGTTATCTGGTACAATTCATCGAATTTTTCTCTTATGAAAATATAACTAAGAAAGAATCTAAAGGAATC
Organism: Rotaria macrura; assembly: GCA_900239685.1. NCBI lineage: Eukaryota > Metazoa > Rotifera > Eurotatoria > Philodinida > Philodinidae > Rotaria > Rotaria macrura. The sequence goes on from OENT01000690.1 coordinate 8,867, forward strand.
GATTGGGAGAATATGGTTCTGGATCAATATCTTGAGTTTTCTGCTTGCTCGACTTTTCATTGATGACATCTGCCAACAGAGCAGCTGATCCAAAAGCGAGTGTCCAACCTTTGCTACCATGTCCACAATTAATAAAAAGATTATCGTAATTACCACAATGCCCAATCAATGGTACATCATCAGCTGATACTGGACGAGAACAACTATGAAACTCTTTTTCATATTGTCTTAAATGTGGCAGCCATTTGATTGTTTCTTCATACAAATATTGTGCTCGATCTGGCTCAGTAAGAATACCAATATCCTGTCAAATAGAACATGTTCAATCATGTTTTATGTTCTTAAAATGTTAAAATCATATTCATACTTTCCAACCAGCAAACTCAGCAAGACCACTAACTCGAACGATACCATGCTGAGCAGTTGGTTTTAGTGCTGAAATATATAATTTATTTCCATCATCAACTAAATTCATTGATGGAAATGGAATATTTGGTGGTGTCTTTATTTCAACAACATATCCCTATAAGATAAACTGAATATTAATAATTAATTATAGATTGATATTTTGATTAGCGAAAGTAATAGGTCATTGATCGAATTCCATCTAGTACTTATTTTGCATAAGAACAAGTTTGAGTAAACTGTATAGCAAGACAAGAAAACTTGAAATCTAACTCTGGCTAATGGATAAAGTATTTCAGTTGTTATACTGATATAGTTTTTGAGAGCAAGGTATATCCAAAAAAGACGGAGTAAAACACTTCGATCTGAGTATTTACCTACGAGCACATTGAATAAACGTGTTATGTTCATCAGTACTGATCTACATGCTCGACTTACTGTAGTTTTCTTTAATCTTATGATAGATACTGATTTATTTTCGATATTGAATATTTCAAGCCAAACATGCTCTTTAATTTTTGAACATGTTCAATTCTCTTCAATTTGCGTAGCAGTAAATTTTCATATCTTAAATCTTTGTTGATCCATTTTTCGCAGTAATTCATCTTTACGAGAAAAAGCATTAAAACTGTCATAAGTCGTGATCAGTAAGCCAAAAGAGAAAATATTTTTAAAGTCTGTTTCACTATTATTGAACTATGCTCGGCACTCTGATATGATATTCTTAATAATTAGTTATACATAGAGATTCTTTATACCTTGACAGGATAAATTGGAATAAAAATATTTAATTTTTCCATTAATGGCATAACATAGTTTCCATTTGTTAAAATGACATTATCAATATTTTTTATAATTTTATTTTCCTTTGTCCGAACTCCTGCTATATGACGCTGTTGATGATTATTAGAACTTTCACTTGTAGTTGTTGCTACAATAAAATCTTCGATTTCCTTATTAAAGAAGAACTCAACACCATATTTTTCAATGAGAATTTTCTTTAATTCACAACAAAATTCATGAATATTTCCATTCGTATCGGATGCACTGAAAACACCACCATACAGTCGATGTTGCACATCTTTTAGTATTGGTTCACGTTTAATCACTTCATCTGATGTATGTAGAATTTCTATATCATCAACAAATTTTGATTCTTCAATTATTTCTTTCAAGATAATTGAATCTATAGCTATTTGTAATGAACCATTCGAATGACGGGAAAATGATATCGAATTCTACAGCATGAACGAGAAACAAAAAATGCTATTCTTATAGATTAATTGATATCATACTTCGTTGAGTATATCATCCAAACAACGTCGAGAATACATACTGAGTGTTAATAAATTCTTTGCATTGTTACGTTGAGCTTTAGTCGTACAATTTTTTAAATATTCATACATCCAACGAGAAAACTTTAACGAGAAAAAAGTACTCGGCCAAATTTTAGTCGATACTGGTTTGGACGAAGAAGAAAACATTGATTTTATAAATTTCTTTGGTACTTCTGAATTAGCCCATGGTGTTAATAGAGATGGGCAAATTAATGCACCATTTTTGTAACTGTCGTAGTGTATCAAGGTATTTATGTTGAAATCTTAAATTGACTCTTCTTACCTTGTTTCTAGGGCGACATCTGTTTGTTTTTCAATGCAAATAACTTTATGTCCACTCTTAGCTAAATAGTATGCACTAGTAAGACCAATAATACCTGTACCAATAATAAGACTCGTCGGATGGTCGGGTAGTGATCTTGACGAGTAAAAATATCGACGTTTGCCATTTGTCTTGATGTATTTATACAACCCCTATAATATTTCATTGATGAATTTTTCTTGATTTTTTCTTAAGATAGATTTTTGAATTTTATTAATATATAGCACATGATATATTCTTTTAAAGCAAATACACTTACGTAAGTTGTAATTGCACCGGTTATTACAACAACTTTACGAGACATATTTTTTATCATATGCAGTAAGAAAGAAAGCTCAGAACTTTTCTGCTGGTGAAAGCCTTGATAAAAGGTGTGTGTTGTGTAAAATATGTACGTAAAAAGCCATGCCGATTTCAGTATCTATAGCAAGACGATCGAAAAGATAAGAACAGAAAAAGCGTGCTTCATGCTTGTAGTATTTGATTGCAGTCGACGGATGAAAAAAACTATACTTTTTGATCGAATATCAAACATTACTACCCATGTAGCCGGTCGTTGCATTATCATATAATTATTGCCATTATTTCCTACTATTATGTATTATAATGGGTAATAATGGCAATAATTACATTATAATGCAACGACCGGCTACATGGGTAGTCGGGGATTATATAATGCGTTTTTTTAGTGTACGCAACCATTTCATAGTCTTGCGTTGCTAATAGCCTCCTTACTTTCAGAAGGTAGTTCGTTCTTATCGAACGGATTAGAGTATCAATAGGCAATTTTTTGCCGTGTATATTGTAAGGTAGATGTCTCATTGTCAGAAAGGAAAATGAATCGAAGGATTCCTTCATTCATTCATTCATAAAAAAATATTTCTTAAATTGTAGAATTTAATTCAGATAGAGAGATGATGCACAAGGAAATACAATATACGTGTATTGAACGTTCGGAAGTCTTTTTTCTTCATATTCCATTGAATGAAGTCAATATAATAGTAGAACACTTTTGTGAGCCCGCTATTTCATCTAGATAAAACGTGAAAACACAAAACTCATAATTCACTGGTCAAAAACAAAGAATTGTGGAAAAGTTCGATGAGTCCCTCGGTGGCAACTGTAAAATTCTGAACGCCAACGAATACTATCAGTATAGAAAAACGTTGCTAGAAATGTAGGAAATTCTGATCAAAATGATAATATAGAGCCCAATGGATTTGATACTGTTGTGGTTGTCCTTTCTTTTTTTCATGAATTTAGTTGCTGAACTCGAATTTCAAAGGATGAAAAAACAATACGATTGAATATTCCAAAACGGTTTTTATCTTCCATAACTTTGTTCGATGGAGTAAGTTCCAGAGACCGAAAACGAATCGAATTGTCGGATGATTCGATTCGACTCAACCCGAATCCAATCGAATTGAGATTTTGAAAAGTAGGTCGAATAGAATCGAGTTGAATCCGAAAAGTCTATTCGGTTTGATTTCCGAATCACAGAACTGAGTATCATTTTCAAATATTTTTTGCGCTGTGCATCCTTTCGTTACAACACTTTACTGCAATGCCACGATTGAGTGACAGTTCATCGCTGCGGGACGAATTTTCACGCAAACAAGTTCAAAGTTTGACTTCTCAAAAGTGAACACCATTCTTTTTATTAACTCAGTCGGAAGTAATACTGATTGGTAACTGTTTCCACTATAGTTCGTCTCAATTTCATCACAATTATTTTTGGATAGCATTAATATTTTCACCTACCTACGCGTGCGAGGGCAGTTTCTTATTGATAGAATCCATTGGTGAAAGCTGAGATTTTATTGCTTTCAAAATGCCATCTGTGTACTAAAAAATTCAGACCAACTCTGAGAGACCCAAATTCAAGAGAACAGCTCTCACAGTGATTAGTATTTTCGAAAACGTTGGAGAAAATCATTCGCATTCTACGAAATACAAAGTAAGCTGAAAAAACCTAAAACATATGTGTCAATTGTAAATCATGTCAAAAAGTAACCCATAGATAAAAAATCCTTGGTATTGGTACTAGAACGTTTGCAATAATCGGAAGATTTCGGCATTTTCAGAAAATTCAAGGAAATGCGGATACATGTGGATTAGAAGTGCAGTTCGAAAAATAGGCAAAACAGTTCTTACCCTCGGTCAGAACTTTTAGATGCACCCATGCTCAATCTCCTTTTTCTAATGAAATTAAATTTTTCTTGTCGAATCTGTTTTTGTATTATGATTATCCTTTGTGAAATGCCCTTAGAAGCAAAATAAAAGGATACCGTCCATCGAGACATATAAAGCTTATCATGGCTACACAAACGCTGTATCAGCAATGATCCAATCTTCTGTTTCGAATGGGGTCGAATCGAATCGGATTGAATTGAGATTTTTCTATTCGTTTCGGTCTCTGATAATTTCATCAATGACAGAAACTTTATTTCGGCTTGATGAAAATCCGACGAAAATCAACTATTGACCATGATCTTACTGGCCCGATTACCTATTCCCATCATCACGATTAATTAATGCCTCCGTGCCGTTACCCATCACGGTTCGGTTCTATTTCTGTTTCCTATTTCTATTCATAAAGAATTCGATGGAGTTTGTGAAAATGATCAGAGCGAAACCCATCTTTTAAAATTAGCTGAATCGAATTTTCACCATCGATAAGAAATGCAAAGTAGATCTTTATTCATTGTAAGTAAGTTTGGTTGCTCATCTTTTCAATGATTCAGTGAAATATTTTAATCTATTCAGGATTAGATCGTATTTTTTGATTAAAAACGATACGTTAATCAATCGTGTTTAGATCCAAATAATGAACTAATTCGAGATATTATAAAGTGATCACAGTTTCCTTTTTACTACATTTGTTCTTGTTAGTTGCAAAAGTAAACAGTTCAAAGTAATTATATTGTTAGCTTCTAAAGATAGAGTCAATTCTTCATCCATCCATTCATTCTATATTGCTCAGATACACTAGCCATTAGTTGATTGCTTGACTATGATATGTAATTTTATCAGATTGCACCATACAGATGACGGTTTACTCCAGATTCGTCCCAATTAAAATTTTTCCCAACTCGTCCCTGTTTTTTTCCGTCACTCCTAACTCGCCTCTGTCTTTTATTCAAGCACTCCTAACTGGTTGTTAATTGTCAATCATATAATATATGTGTCATAGAGAAATATTCTATTTATTATCAAAGAAAAACAAGATCACATTAACGTTACTACTATTTGTATTGTTCAACTTTTTGACTCGTTTCATTTTCTCAGCTTTGTCACAGCGATTTGCTAATTTTCAATCGAATATTTCTCCGTTTGTATGCTGTTTGAGCAAATGGGTCGATTGGGCATCAGTATGATCACTAACTGTTCTTGTTTTCCGGGTGTGCATAGAGGTTTCGTCGGCAATTCTGTTTTTCATTCTGCAATCCTCTCGCCAATGAAAGTCTTTGTATTACTAATCGATTGACAAGCATGAGTAGATAGTGAACGAATGATTGTTAGATCCTTTGAACACCTTGAACGAGAACTTGTACGACTACGATCCTGGCAGTGTCATTAATTCATTGTTTTGTATTCCATTTTCTTGTATACTGATATACTTTAGTGTTAAACACAGATTTTGAACATTCCCTATACGTGAACTTAAACATGATAGTTATTTGATCTGCTAGATTGATAAAAGAATTTTCTTTTATGCTGGTTTTTTTCCAAGGTTTTTCGTACACCAGAGGACCAATGAGATATAACGTGTTGCGATCAGTATACTTAGCGTTCAATAGATACTGCTAATTATGACATTTAAAAAAATTAGACACCAATACAGCAAGGGGCGGGTTAGGACAGGAACGACTTTGGAAAGGATCGAGTTAGGAGTCAATTAGGATGGAGCGAATCTGGAAGGGACCACATATAGAAGATATATTTAATGAGAGGCTTTCAATACATCAACATGAAGTGAAAAACAAGACGAAAATGGCTTCAACTTCAAACAATAATGCACATCGTGGTCGTTTGCTTCATGTAAGCTTTATGATTCCACTCAATGAATTAATGTTGGACGACAAATTATTGGAACGTGAACTTAGTCCTTTCAGTTTCCGGCATAATTGTAACCCAACCCTTCTCTTCTATAAAGATTCGAATCAAAATATACTCAATGGTTGGTTCGAGCAACGAAAACGTTTGGTTCGCACAGGATATTTAAGAGCTTCGAGCTTTCTATTCGAACAAGAGAGGTGATTCTATCATTAAAATGGATGTAAATGGTAAACAATTTTATCTGATTGCTTCATCAACAGCATCAAAATCACCTATTAAATTAAAAAAGAAATTTCCCAAGGTCTATTCCGTGAACGGAAAACATTTTCAGAACGTATTCGAGTAGCATGTTTTCCATATAAATATGATATAGACACTGGCTTCATTGAATGTAAAGCATTACATACGTTCAGCAACGAACAAGCACAAAAGAGAGTTCCGTCAGAGTTGAAACAAGATGAAAAATCTGTGCTAGTTGAATTATAATATACAAGTTTGACTATGCCTAGTGTATTTGATAATAGTACAAAAGTTGTTTTCAAAGCAGTATACAATTTCTCTGACAAGAAATCTTTTATATTTTTGATTGAAAGATATAATTTATGCTGTTTTATGAGTAACTCCTGTCATTTATTTTTAATAAATTCAATATTTAAGATCTAGGGATATTACAAAGAGGTATTTTTCACATACATACTTGTGTCGCACTGCACAAAAATCACTATTAATTATTTACATCTACTCATAGTAAATGATTTCATAAAACAGAATTTATATAAATGTTTGTTGGTTATACATTCTGCAAACAAGAATGTATCATTCATTCGTCAGAATATTCGATAATAATTTTTATCGCAATCAGGTGATAATTTCGATGAACTAGAAAAAAATACCCCACCATGGGATAATTGAACTATTATTATGTGACAAATAACTACCATAGAATAGATAGATAGCTCTATAATTCATTCTTGGTTTGAATGAAAATATTCTTTCGTGATTTTCTATTCATTTCTATGCTCGTTGATCAAATGTGAAGCTGTTGATTTTGATTGATACTTTACATTGTAAAAATAATCTTTTGTGCAAAACATACTAACGATAGATGTATCATCAGTAAGAACGATAAGTACAACAAATTTTGCAGATTCTAGAATGTGTCATGTACTCACTCGTTTCTTACTTTTGAAAGATCATTAAGTTTGAAATTTTCTCGATTTAGAATTAGGACTATTGTGGTACTTCGTCGAAATCAAAAATACATACGATGAACTGGTACATACATTTGGTTACATTCCTAACGAAATACTTGCTGTGTTGTGCATATCGTTGAAATACATTATATCATAAGCATACATAAAACCCTACCAGTGATGGATACAGCATACTGCCTTAGATTTCAATGTTCCCTAACTTGAAAAAATTCAATATGCAGGGTTTCTCTAGGTTATCAAAAGATGTATGTATAGGTCAATGATGACATCCTATGAGTAGTGGAAGATTAGTGACGAGATGGTACAATGTATTATCTGCATAACAGTTCAAATCGGTTATGAAAGATCGAGAGGTGAGCAATAAATGATGTTATTCTTTTGCTCACTTGAATCAGATTCGAAAGATTAAAAGAATATCACTTTGAAAAAATCGATCTTCTTATTGACGTAGTCGACAAAGATGTAGACTGAACATTTCTCTTTTCGTGACTTTCACTTGAATCAACTCATTCCGACTTACCACTTCTTTTGTGGTTTTCTTGAAAGCAGATATGAAAACAGAGAGTGCAACCTAAATCGTTTGCCATCTCGGTCTAACATTATTTGATTGAGCTAAACTTTTTGCCATAAACATTTCTAGGTATTCTGCACCGGTTAGTCAGTCCTTTCTTTTCTTTCCCAGCTAAACTTACAGGGTTCTGAAGGGCCACACCATCATCTTGAACCCGAAACTTAATGTGTTTCTCTAAAAACAACTCTCAGCTCAATCAGAAAAACTTCGATAGGGTTCGCAGGTAGTGAATATGTGATTCGTTGGAAAACCAAGATTTTTCAAAAGAAACTATTCTAAAAATGTTGCTATATTTTTGTTTGGTTGAATACAGATCTCATTATTTCACATGCCTTATCAATGGCAACAAATTTCAGTCTGATCAGTTGTACCCTCTCCGACAACCAGATCTGCTCAAAAAAGAGCGTAGGGCTGCACTTAAGCCACTCACAATCTGTGAATATTTCTTGAATGTTTCAAAAACTTTTCCTGTAGAAAGTCGCTTGAATCGAATAATATTCATGTCTATTTATCACTGAATTGATTAATTTAATTTATTTTGTTGATTGATTCAATTCCTTGTTAATTAAAATACTCGAGTGTGTCATACTTCTAGTCACTAATAGAAGGTAGACAAGAAAAGAACAGGTAGTTTAACTATCTATTATGTTTTTGTTCTTGTCAAGTTTTATCAGTAACTGAAAATAAACAATTATCTTCACACTTACTTCTCAAGTTAAAGTGAGTATGAAAAAGAGAAATTTGCCGCAGGTAAAATGAGATAGATAGATTCTGCTCTACTACTACTACTTCAAATCATTGTGCGAATGTTTAAAACTGTACGAATTCGATTAGATCAGTCGTTGAAAATATCGGAAATCTTGATCTAATATATAAAACTAACCAATCATAAGATCATTCGATAGAAAATATTCTCAAATAAACGCCATTGTTAATATATAGTTCGTAGTTTCAAATCATCTTCATTTTACTTTATTTGCAATGGAGAACTAATCGTTGCTGTAAGTATTTGATTCATCGAGAAAGACTGTATCCATATTCGTGGTCCATATCCGTTTACGACTGATTTGTTCTACATGAGTTTTCTTCGAGATAGTCTTTCATTTGAAAACTCATAAATCTTCATCAATGCATAATGAGTTCGAATTCGTTTTATAATTCTCGTAGAAAAAGAAAAACAAACTCATAGCTAACATATGAAATCGAAATTTGGTTCGACAATTAGATAAGCGTAATGATTTTTTTTTCTACGTACTCTTTTGTATGTTGTAGAAAGAAAATGTTACTAACAATTTTAATTGTTCTATTTATTCACACAAAACTGTCCGCGGAAAATGATACTATTGTATTTACACGCGGTGAAAGTGGTTATTTTTGTATAAAAATTCCATCGATCTTGACAACAGCTCGTGGTACTTTATTAGCATTTGGGGAAGCACGATTGTATAGTTGTAGTGATTATACTCAAACCGATATTGTCTATAAACGAAGTTTAGACTATGGACAAACATGGTCAAGTTTATATGTAATGTATCGTGGAAATTCATCAAATAGTAATTATGATCGAGTAGGAAATATTGCACCCGTACAATTAAAATATAAACAACGAATATTAATTCCATTCTGTAAGAATAATCTTATTGTGATGCAAACATACTCTGATGATGATGGCATAACATTTTCTAAGCCTGAAATTATTCCTCTTGTAACACAATCGAATTGGAAATGGGTCGGTTTAGGACCACCAGCCGGTCTTCTATTACAATCAAATCGAATCTTAATTCCTTCTTATTATTCTATACACACAAATGATAACGGCTTATTGTCTACTGGTTATGTAATGTTAAATGATCATAATGGTCAATTAGATAAATGGTACTTAGGTGGAGAATTTCATCGTGAAGCTTATTTTCCAAATGAATGCCAAGCTATTGAATTATTACCAAACGCTAATTCTATATTTATAAATGCACGTTCGTTGGGTAGAAAAAGAATTGGGGCTTACAGTAATGATGGTGGAATGACGTTTAATAAAGTTATTATTTTAAAGACACTTGCACAGCCAGTAACTGGATGTCAAGGTTCAACAATTTATAATAACAATACTCGTGAACTATTCTATACAGGTCTAGGTGAAACATCGTTTATCCGAAGTAATCTTTCATTGTATACAAGTAAAGATAATGGTGATAGTTGGACGTTTATAAAAACAATCTATCAAGGTTCATCCTCTTATTCATCATTGACAATATTAAATGATACATCGATTGGTTTATTGTATGAATGGGCAAATCATACTGATATTGTATTTCAACCTGATTATATGACATTCGTGATATTATATAATCGAAGTAACACTGCGTTTTTAAATTTATGAATAAACAAAAACAAAACACCAACAAATCATATTTCTAAATCGAAATCTTTTTTTCTTTTAGTAATTTGAAAAATTTTTCTTTTAGCTATTTCAGATAGATTACAATTATTTACATAGAATGTTTTTAATGATGCATTTCGTTTAAGCATATAAATAAGATCATCAGTACTTGCGTCGGTTATGCATTTATTTGAATCCAAAAATAACCATTCGAGTGTTATGTTATGATCGGCAATTGTATTCGATAGGAATTTCACTCCTTGATTACTTATTTCATTACCACTTAACCATAACCATGTTAATGTTCGATTAGTTTTTAACATATCACATAAATACTTTAATCCTTCATCTGTTATATTGTTGTGACCGACATAGAGATGTTGAAGATTTATTTCCTTATTTCCACATATCTACAAAATATACAGTGTTACAGACGCATTAGTGTTGGAATAAAAGAAACTTGTTGTTAGCATAGTCTTATCATGAGTACACAATCGCTTCCATTTAATCATCTAGGTCTCTTACAAATATCTACTCTTGTAATCTCGTTTCGTACATTCTCTCAGAAGAAGGAAGCTTCCAAACATGAACTCATCATTTACTTCGAGAATGATTGATGATCTATAGCAGAAATTTAGTAATGGACAAATTTATAATTATAATTAAAAAATTCTTCAGTAAATCGTTCGTAACTCTAGTTAGTTCAACAATGGAAACAAAAGATTTTAATCATTTGGGGTACTTCCCTCACGAGTTTATCTGCTATGAGACGGTAAGAAATCATCCATTCCTTAACTTTCGCAATACAAGATCTTGTGCCTTGTATTAGGGCTTGTATTCTTGTATAATTTCTTATTCATATAACTATAAGAAACCTCCTTATAATTATATTAATTTTCTCACTAAATATATATCGATATTAAACTAAAAGTCAATCAGCAAGTTGAAAAAAAAGGATATTTTCTTTTTTATCACTTTGAATCTAAAAAGAATAAATACTGTCAACCATGGTGACATGGTTTTTTGAATTTGTTCAAATTAAAGAAAGTTCATTATCTATTTACATAAGTTTAAAAAGAATCAACTTCTATCGATGATTGAAAGGTCAGATAGATGAACAAGATTTATTGTGGATATGGATTCAGGGTAATGTCAATTATTTACGATTGAAATTTCCCATTCAACGTTCCATAAAACATCAAAGCGGCGATTGATATTCTGAAACGAAGTGAACTATAATCCTTGAACGACGAAGAAAATCTTATTTTCACTTGAAAATTCTACACGAATTAAACTACTGAAACGTGCAACAAAAGTTAAAATAAGCATTTCTTCAAAATTGAACAGTCACGCACTCTTCTTTCTGCTGTAAATTTTAACGTTTATTTCGAGTTTCCTCAAACAGTATAATAATATCGAGTTCTTTTCTCAACGATCCAGTGATTTCATTTGTCTTTCACAGACTTTTCTTGACAGCTGATATTTGCAATAGATGTTTCTGATAGCATTATCGGTAAGTAATAATTTAACTCATCAATATCTGTTGGGTTTGATGAGAATGGATACAACCGTTCTAAAGTTCGAATGATTTCTTGCTCTCTCTCTCTTTGATTTTCAGATTTTAATGCATACTAAATTTCATCATTTCCCAAAAATGAGTATTCTATTAATAGAGAGGGAGGAGTATGCTCGATTAAGGTACAACATTTTCAGTTGAATAAATATAACTGTATTTATTGAGAGTATCTATATATGCTACTGTCATTTCCAATTTCAATGCTTCGCATTCATCGAAAGTAAATGAAAATAAATATTACAGATGAAAGCATTTGTTCTATGAATTACTTTTCCCTATCGTATTTGGTCCAAGTTTATTCTTCGTGAGATACAATAAGGACTTTCATATCGTTATGCTGTTCGAGGGTTAAGTTTGATCGATCCCATTACAATTTATAAAATATAGCAGAGACGATAAGGTTCTGTCTGTTCAACAATACATCACCTATACGTTGAGACCTAAATAAAGTGCAACCCAAGGGGGAAACAGCTGATTTCTTGATTTTTTTAATTTTTTTAATTTAAATCAATTGATTTAAATCAGGAAAATCAGAAAAAAAATCCAAAAAATAGGGAAAATCAGAAAAATCATGGAAATCAAGAAAATCGGATTTAAACTGTCCCTCTCTAGATTGATATTTCGAACAACAAGGATACCAAATTTAATCATTTCAATCGAGTCATTGATTTTTTTGATTTCTTGATTTAAAATTGGTTTAAAATTGATTTAAAATCAAATAAATCAGCTGTTTTCCCCTTGGTGCAGCCTCTACTTACTTCATGACTAAATGTCTTAGTCAATAATACTTTCTCAAATATATAAAGCCTCGAAGGTCATAATTTTCACAAAAAAAACAAATTTAGTCTGTGAAACTCTTTTTCTATGCCAGGCTGATACAGTTTTTCAAAAGTTTTTCTTTCAGTACATCATCGTTATTGATTCATCATTTTACAGATATTTGTTTTAATGAATTTCAAAAAAGAAAGATACCTAACAGTTTCAAGTTCTACTGGCCTAACACATATTCAATCAGTTCATTACTTTCAAAGTACTAATCACGATGCTTATCGATCAAACAGTAGAGAGCTATCTTGAAATAATGTTTTGATATCATATCCAATTTAAGTAATTATATCTTTTTTTTGTAGTTGTTCTTCTGTCAAATAGAATAAAAGAAAATTAAAAGTAATTACGTCAAAATAAGCTGTCTCTAGAAATTGGGTTATCATCAACAAACAACAACTCGAAGTTTAGTTTCTTCGACATCACGAATCACAAGATAGATCACAGTAACCGCAACATAATGAAGAAGTTGAAAAAGCTAACTACAGCATACATATTCTTTTGTTACACATAGAAAAAGGGCTACGCGTCTATACGCACTTTCATCGGAGTTGATAGCTCTCAATGTAAATTGTCATCAAAAACGAACAAAGACTAGCAGAAGAAGGTACTATGAGTTTATTGAAATATTCCACAAAAGCAATGTTTTGCTTTGAACAATCAAAACAATGATTAGCTATGAGAAGAAATTTTTAAGAGGTGTTAAAGATTTGAGATAGTGTTAATATACAGTAGAAGACCAAAGTCACCCCCCCCCCTCCCCCGCACCGGAGAAAGTATCAACTATTATGAATCCTGAAACTTTGTGTATACAGAGTTCATCAAGAAGGTAGATCAAAACGACAATTCTGCTACAATGATTTAACCCCATAGAGACTTGTGAAAAATACGAAATAAGAATCACCTACATAGCCTTTGAACTTGACGAATCTCGAAGAAAATGAGTTTTCTATATATTCTTTATGTTACTACGACTATTTTACAGTAATTTTTTTATATGAAGAAAGGTCATCTTGCATCTTGTTGAGACGAGAACACAGTATTTATAATAATTCAATGGTTGAAATTCAAACTCTTCGAAAAGTGGTATCTATAGTTCCTCTCACATAGTGAACAAAACTGCGTACGTATAAGAAATAGCATATCTGTGGTCCCAACGTTGGCGAAAATAAAAATTCAAAAACATTCAAAAGTGCCCACGCTGAAGCTAACAAATTCATCATTCGATTAAAGTGTGATCGTCAACTGAACTAAAACTCCATTGAAAAACATCACGAAATAATCATTTATTTGGTAAAAAGTTGAGCAAAATTGAATAGATAATCCATTTCAAGTGAAGAATGTAAGTGAAAAAAAGATGCCCCATCCATCATACTTCTCTTGGTAATGAACCAATCACAGCAAAATTGTGTCTCTGATCTATACTGCCCAGTTGCATGAATCCGATATCGGATCAGACAGAATCTCATCAGATTCGATTAGTCCTCGTGATCCGATCGGATTAGGGGAAACAGAAATACAAACGGATCCGACGGAAGAGACCTATTTCATTAATTAGGTACTAGTTAGTACTTGGGGACATATCCTAAAAGTGGAAGAAAATCCTACAGTAGAATCCGATAGGCATTCAAAAATAAGGTTCCAAAAGTCATTGTGTTTCCCAGAATACGATCGGATTGAATCTCTTAGAGACTTTTATCGTCTACTGTAAATACACTAATTAACTTAGAATGAGTGAGAGTATCAGCGACAGTTGCCTATTTGACTAGAACCAACGAGAAACATTTTCTCGCTCAATTGTTTACTTTATTACTAACGCGTATTCTATTGAATATTTAGATTAGTAGAGAACGCTTTGCGTTCAAAACTTTGATATACAGTCTCCAGATAAATAATGTCAAGCTCTCATGTCTACGTTGAACCTTTTTATATGATTCTTAAGAAAAAATAATTGACAAAAACTGCCCTTTCCTCATGTGATAGATTATAATATTTAAAAGAAAATATCACTTCAAGTACTTACAACGTCGTTTGATTGTTCTGGTGAATTTATCTTATTTTCACATAATACATCCGCTATGAATTTTATTCCTTGATCACCTAAATGATTGTCTGATAAATATAATTCAGTTAATGTTCGACTATATCGAAGTATTTCTGCTAAATATTGAGCACCTTCAGATGTAATATTATTTGATTCTAAATTGAGAGTTTCAATGTGTGAATTGATAATTGATGATGCTAATATTTTTACACCTATGTCCGATAGATGATTATTACGAAGATCTAATAATTGCAATGTTGTATTATGAGATAAACCTTCAGATAAAATTGAGCTAGCTTGAGATGTAAAATGGTTATCTCGTAAACGAATTCGCTTACAATGATGTTTATTAATGACATGCTTTACAATAATTTTCATGTCTTCATCAATTAAATTTTGTTTATCAAAAATTAATGTCCATGAATGTTCGTTTTTCATAATGTAATGCTCAAGAGATGTATTATGATAATGATCATTTGATATTGATGATTGAATGCGTTCCGATGTTTTTAATGGTACGAACAATCTACAAATTATATTCATGCATCAATTAATCAATAGTTGAAAATATGTTTCTTAGTTTACCTTCGGCAAATATTTCCTGATTGTTTTCTTGCGGATTTTATTGTATTATTATCATTCATCGTATGTAAAAGAAAGGATGATTCGATTTCTAATAAAGCAATTAAATTTACATGATTATCATCTTGTTTAGAACATTTGATTACTTGAAATTTTGTTGCAGGTAAAAATATAAGAAAATGATCTGTTTGACAATAACAATGTTTTTCTATATTTTTAATTGTGTTACATTCAATAGTAAATATTGTTTGAATATTGGAACATTTTTCTGATTGTAAATATTCTAATGACATTGTACATAATGATAAGTCCCACCAAGTAATGATATCACCGATGTGATATTGTTGAATTAAATTCGATTGACTGCCTCGATAAACAATGCAATGATTTGACGGAAGACGTGCAAGAGCAGAAAACAAAATTTTCAGATACGATAACCATGGTTGTATTTTATTTTCATCGAGTGTTTGTAATATTGAATTTAAACTCGTTGAAAGAAATTGATCAAATGGTTGCCATAGAATAGAATAGAGCATAATCGATGCTGATTCGTCCGATGTTAATCCATCCGCAGGATTAAGACATTTTTGTTTAACATTTTCAACACAAGATGCAATCGATGGTACTAGAGTACGTAATGGTTCAACAGCTTGTTCAAGTGAAACAATCGGCATTTTTTCGTATTTATCAATAGATAAAAAACGTTTATAATGATCGATTTCGAGATTAACCGGTTTTCGATAACATAGACCCATGAATCGAATAGGAAGTGATCTGATTTTTGAATTAAACAAGCTTATATATCTGAAATACAAAACGAACAACATACTCAACATCTTTACGCAGACTAGTTTAATGAGATTTGAATACGATGAACGTCAATCGATTAAAATAGTTTGATAGGCCTACATTATCCATTCATAACTCATTTAGACGCACTTTTAGAGACGTATGAAATCGCTTTACTAGGTTAAGTGCAAACCATTGAGTAGGTGTGGTCGCTTCAATGAGCCACACCCTCACATCTATGCACTCAATATAAACGATTATTCGAACATTCAAATCAAGTACAGATGAGCAGATAAAAAAGAATAGAATGATTTACGAGATATGTATGAGACAAAGCGATATACGCATTGAAATGTGTATGTGCACGTGTCGTGACAGCAAAAAATAGAATCATTTTACTACTGATGATCTTTTATTGAAATATGATGTTCTTATTTCTAAAGCAAAAGCAAGACAGAGAAAAGTACTAAGAATGTGAGAGTCAGAAACGAGTTGTTAAACTAACAGCACTTAGTGATAATACTATGCTAAAATGGAAGAAATAAACTTATCATTAGCTGTTGATACTTGAGCTGTCAATGATCTCTCTTACGATTATAATAAATTACTGACAGATAGTTTCTCTTCCGGGGAAATCACTTCATTCATATTTATCTCAACGAATCGGGAGCAATGTTGTAATATTCTTTAAATAATACGTTTTTTTTGTATTCATGCTTTCATTGAATGAGTTGAAAAATGCTTTTTGCGATACACTTCAAACTCTTCTTAACAAAATATGCTAAATGAAGAGTCGATTCAATTTTATTAACGATGAAAAGCATATTGATAAATATAATTATACAACAAATATTAACATTCTTGTACTTATTCTTTATCTGGTTCTGTGTAAACAAATTGTGAAGAACACTTGAATTTTAGTTTGAAAATCTCCATTCAAATATACTTACGTAACTTGAGACAAGTTGCAATCCAACAGATGATCATAGAACATGTACAACGTTCAGAACTGTCGTATGAATCATTCAATACCGATATTTGACATTCAGATCATTCCCGACGAACTATCTTGTACTATGGGTATCTCAGTTTATGTAACATTGCTGGTCGACAGAAAAAAACTTACTTTGCTTTCAGTACTTCTGCAGGGAATCGTAATGATTTATTTCTTCATTTGATCTATTGAAAAAATATTCAAGCATTTTCGAACAGAAGAAAAACTAATTATTTGCTATCTTCTTAAAAAAGTCCAAGAGATATGATTTAACTGTTTATTGTTTCATTCAAACCCAATAAATTATAACGCAAGCAATACAAGATAGGCCATGCTCCAGTGTACAGTATGTAATTTTCATGCGATCGAAATTATTGTTTTAGTCATCTGTGATCGATACAAATAGCATGTGTTCATTGCTTTCAGTCATGTTATCTGCACGTTTTGATTTGCGTATTTGTTATTTTAGCTAATATAAATTTAACAGTTGCCCAAAGGCTAACTATTGGAGTTATTGTTGATCATGTGTTGACATAAGCAAAATCCAATTAAGAATAGAAAATATGTTTCTTAGCATCAAGACAAACGACCAGCGTTCCTTATATTTCATATAGATTTTTTGTAATCCTTCAAAGGATTTGTATTGATATATCTATCTTATTTAAACATGCTTGCTTTGGAGACTTGTACTTACGTAGGGCAATCAATGCAGTTGAAAAACACGAAAAACAAAACTAGTGAAATGTTTGGTATGACCAAAATAATACGACTATTGATTTACTGTGATATACTACTTTGATCTATACATGATACATTGCATCGTTGGTTACTATAAAATGTTTTGAATTTATCTTGACTAAGAATATTTTGTTATCATCTTGTACATGGAATCGTCGTCGGAGCCTGCTTTTCGTGTCTACCATTGTTTTTGACAGAAAAAAACACAGAGGTTCACAGTAAGACACAGTAACTTCTTTTAAATCAAAGCTGATCTTAGCATGAGGTGCCGAAAAAGAGTCGTCTAGTCTGCCTGATAACAGAAGATAGTAAGTTCTCAGTTGCTGAATGAGCTATTTCATCTAATATTGCTGTGTTGAATTTGACCGACATAGTTAAGTATATGATGATTTAAAAAGCTGAGAACTGGATCATAGCTTTTTTTTGGCAAGAACTTAGACATACCATGAATATTTCCTATATGATTGGAATTTTCTTGCAGGTAAAGGCTGATATTTTCACAAGCATATTACTGTGAATCAATTTTAACTTTTAAGAAATTAAACTAAATATCATAGATGAAAATCATTCATTGGCTTCTAAGATCGTCTAATTGGTATCGATATCAAATTGGTTGTATGAATTGTTGAAAAATTCATTCGAACACTTGTATAAATATATATATACGAGAGCACTTCCTGAAGTTAATGGTTAAATATTTCATGTCTTCGAATTTTAATCTTTTTCTAAGTGATATCTGATTTCATCAAGTTTAGCTATTTCTAATTGTCCATGACACTAATTTAAACAGAATCTCAATAACATGAACATTTGATATAACATCATATACACTTCTGATGCCTCTCTTGAATTTCTTTGTTGTACTGATCTGCTGTACATATAGTGTTTTCGTAAAAATATTTGAATGATCATTGTATATTCCTTTTATTCATCTTTTTCCAATTTGATACAGAATAATTATTATGATTATGGCTGATATCTATTGAATGCATAGAGCATGAGACACTATGCATGTTTTATAAGTAAGTACAAATTAGTTTGAATATAGTAGTGGGTAAAAGTCTCAGCCCTCGATGATCTCAGTCATTTCGAATGCTAAAGAATTGAACATTGGTGTGCATATACTTCGTCAAGATAGTAGATCAGAGACGCCATGTTGTGTTGATTGTTTCAGTAAAATCGACTGAGTTTCTGTTTCATTCAAACACATAAAAAATCAATAATGTATTTACAGTAGTAAGAGATAATGAAAAATAATAGCCAAATTATGTCTCTGATTTACACTCTTGATGAATTACGTCCATATTAATTTTCGAACTTTTAACATTCATAATAGTTAAGAACTTCCAGGGTCGAGACTTTTGACCAATATTATGTATGCCATCAATTAGTTATCGTAACTGGATAGCAACATATTGATTTGAAAATATTCAGAATATGCATTAAACAATTGTTTTATTCCTGTGATAGATAATATTCATAATAAAGTCACACAACTTTCAAATATCATTAGACATGATATCCAACATTACTAGTTATATCATCTATGCTCTTATGATTGGAGACGAATTGTTGTCACATTTCAATGTGCAGGTCTTTCAAATAAAATGCTTATATATATATATATGTTTAATCGTATGCAAGTCTCGCTACATGTAAATATGTAAGACAAAAACCAGAAACAAAGTGTTCGATAAAAATATGGCACAATCATTTTCTAGGAACTTCCATCTGTTTAATTACAAATGGTTCTCTGAATATTGTCACCAACTCTGGTTGCTTTTAGTACCTGCAACATAGAAGAACTAAATCTACTCATGTCTGGTTAAAAATACTCGATGAAATAGTTGAAAACCTACTTGTATTGCTTCTACTATTCCCTTAATAAAATGTCCTTTTAACTTCGGAATCGTTTTTTGTGTGCTCAAAAAGTGAGTACACTCTAGAATCGGTCAGTGTGTCTGGGCTGCCAGCCGTTTACACGATTCCTCTTTATAAATATATTCGATTGAGCTGAAATTTTGTGCACAGAATTGTCTCATGAATATTTCGGTCGAGTTCAAAGATGAGAAGGATCCGGTAAGAAATGGCTGAGTATAATCGAAAAAAGTGTCATTATTGACGAAACAATTTCTGAGGGGGGGGGGGGTACAGGGATTTTTCAAAAAATACTTTTTTCTCAGAATTATCCACAACGTATATAAATTGACTCAGTTTTTAACGCTGATTCCGAATCTGATATTAGTTTTGAACTAGATCGAGCTTTCTAAAAGAACATCGCCTGAAAAAGGTCCCGAAATAAACAAAAACTGCATCCTGAAACTAAATTGCCTAGATACGTCTCAGATGACCAGTAGTTTTGGAGTTTCTCAAAAAGGTTTACCAAGATACTTCATCCGTGCACACATTCTAGAATGACTGATTTGTCTCATTCACTTTTTGAAGTACACAACTCTCGGACATAAGTCCGAAGTTTTCACATTTATTTTTAATACAATTGAAACTACTCATCATAAAATATGATTCGATTTGTACAACGATGGTTGAGTCTTGTGAGCGCAGAAACAGCAAGATAATAGACAATATGAGTACTGTCAGATTGTCGTGGAAGAACAAAAGAGTTCTTTTTTTTCTATAGTGATCCATTCGAATGCATCACCTGTTCTATTCATTGGAAATTAGTATGTTCAAACCTAGATTTGATGAAAATACCCGTATATATATATATATATGTTAAAGATGCACAACAGAGAAGTGCCAATTGATAAAAATTAATGAATGTCCTCGAATAGCTTGTACTTTCAATAAATACGAGTTCATTCCATGAAAATAGCTAGTCGAGAAGCTTCAAGACAACACATATCTCAAACGATCAAAACCAAAAAATCAATTTCAGTTGTCTTATAAATCGATAATCAACTTATTATTATATCCATCTATCTTCCATTGAATGATCACAATGGATTCTTGAAAGTATATACAAAACATTAGACTTGTTATAATATCATGCTTGCCATCAATAATATCATTGTAGGAATCATCTCGATATTTTTTCATTGAATAAACCATATTAAAGAAATAATATTAGATAGCTGAATGCAAAAATATTGTTTAAAAGAAATAGTACATAAAACAATATTAAGTTTATATAAATGTATTACTGAATGACGTGTGAATAGTTCATAACAAGCTGTTGAATTGTTGTTGAACTATTTTTATATTTTTCAATAGCCTGTTTTAATTCTGTTATACTTTCTTTTAGTTTGGGATTTCTATAGTCAAATGTCACAATATTCAATCCAGGAAAATTAAATATTAATAATTCTTTTAAATTAATCAATAGATCAGGATTAGGTGCATAGGTACCAGATCCATTATCGAATACTAATTCCCAATCATCGTCCAATTTGTCCCATCCGTGTATTGGTCGTAGATGAAATTCACCAGCATAACGAACATATTCCGATCCATTAGCTAGTAATGCATGTTTACTTGCAAAATCTGCAAAAAATTGAACATCAGTTTCACTAAAACGCCATGTACTATCATCAATCACATAAGTATAAATACATGGTTTAATGCATTGCGTCTTACGATCGGAAAAGATGAATTTCCAAAGATCATCAGCATTCTTTACTTGTCCATTTTCATTATGTTTTAATGTTCGACCGTACAATACTTTATGTGCTAATTTAATTGTATTCTGTGATGCTAATGAACATGGACTATTGCCAAATATAGTTTTTGCAGCTTTATATGCTCTATTCCAATGTTGTCGTTCTTGAGGTTTGAAAAAAACTGGTATTCTTGCTATTTGTATTTTCCATGTTGAATAAACACGATCAGCGTTAAGCATAGTCAAATGACCAACAGCATACGAATCATGTCGAAAATATCGGCAAGGACCATCGAATGTGTAGCGTGGTAAATGCTTGGTCTCTTCTGATGATTCCATCGAATGAATAGACAAATGAAAGTAGCCATTATGACAATCGAATGGGCCAAATATTTCATGACCTTTTTGTGGAGCATGATAATTAACAATATTTGAAATTTCGAATTCACCAATGTAATCATCAACAATTTTATCATCATCTTTATCATAGATTTTCACTGTCAATTTGGCATCCGAAGGAATGTTTCGAACAATCCATTTTTCATTTTCCCATTTCGGTGTTGCCGTATTCGACTGAATGGTTGATCTAAAAATCTATGAATATTTACCGAAATCATGACAAACAAATGTGACCTTGAAATTTTACGTTGGAAACATTTGTCTAACACTCAACTGTTTTTAGTGAGGACCTACTTGAATATATGAAAATATCACTTACGTAAATGATATTCGACCATCGATTTTTGCTATAAAATAAGGATCAGCATAACCTACCACGTCCATCTTTGGTAAATCCTGTATAAAAAATAGAGTCTATTGAAAATAGAAAATAAAAATTCTTGATAGATTTACCTCAGCAAAATAAAATTGAATAATAACATCGTAGCTATTCTGAGAATCTTCTAACGCCAAAAAAGTTGTTTCCAAAAGGGTAGTTTTCAGACCAGAAGAAATTGAATGAGACGACATTAGGTTGTATTATTTGTAATTAAACCAAATTGTTTCTTTTACTTTTTTTGAACGACGAGAAGTTGATCAGTGCATTGACTTACTTCAAATACTTTTGTATGCAATTTGTTACGATTGACTTTCTTGTTGATTCTGTTTTTTTTCTTTCTTGCCGTTTTCAAGCTGTTTGATACGAATGTAGTATGACATGTTATGATTCTTTGTTTTCCTTTCACTGATTCATTTCCTTTGCTTTTCCTCTGTTATATATATTTTTCAGCTTTCTATTCCATAGTGCTCTAAAGATGAAGAGTTTTTCATAATTTATATTGCTATCGTTATCTAACAGAACGAAAACAAAGAGAATATTCATTTAGACCATATTGTGAAAAGTGTGTATAGATGGTAAACTATGCATTCTATGCTTTTTGCGGAGAATTAGACGACCAGAAGTCACCTTTGTTGAAATAATGAGCATTAAAGTTAGGATAATATATATATATCCTTTATCTATACACAGATTCTGATTTATGCTGGTATATCTTCAATTATATCGATAAAACTAGAATGAAGTTGATTTTATTATTTTTCATTTATTCTGTGTCGACTAACAATGTCGAACATTTGATAATCGTTAATTATTTTAGCATCGTCATAGTACTTCTGAATTAATATACGTAGGTTTTTGTAGTTGTTGAGTAAGTTCTACAAAGTTCTCATTTGAATGAAACAATTATGTGTATGACTGTTCGAATATCTTCAACTAATTAAGTTCCTATTATGGCAACTGCTAAACATTGAATAAAAGGACAAGCTTTGTATTTTAATTCTAGAGCATGAAGTCGTAGTGGTGCATTTAATAAATTTTCAAATGACTAATATAAGACTGTGGTTATCGGTTTTCTCTTCAATCGTACACCTTGCATAATCCTCGGTAATAGTTTTATTTGACATTGACTGTGATTCAAGTAAATTTTTATTTCAAAAATCTTTCGTAAAATAAGCCAATGAAAATAGATACTCTGTTAGTTGGATATGTAGTTATGGATCTAGATATCTCATGTGAAATTAAGATCACGCATAGATATAGGCACTCACAACCTATATGGCGTATCAATTTGTATAAGGAGTGTCATTTATCATGTTATTTAGTTTAACGTATCCAAGAAACGTGAACATAAATCTAATTTCTTTGTATTATAGCATTATGTCAATGTGTCGAGGTTGTCATACTTCTTTGAATAGCTAAAATATTTTGGGTTATGCAAAAATATTTGTGATTGAACATTGAATCTTATTTAATTATTTGTCTGATATCAACGCCAGAGATCCGGCAGAGTCATGCATCGCCAAATTTCCACAGGATATTGTCGCTATTATCGAGATCATCATTTAATACGATCGGATCTGATAAACTTCTATTATCGGCATGATACTCGAGGGGAAATTATTTTCTCGCCAGATAGATTATGCTCAGTTCACTTATTTTCTACATTTATGAACTGAAACTGGGAAATTTTTAATGGTTTAACAATTTAAATTTGTTTGTATTTTATTGAAGTTTATGAATGTTAGTGAATTTTTACAATTCTTATCAAGATGACTTGTTCATTGAACATCTCATTAACAAGGCTTGTGAATAATTGTATCTGTCTAATTGTATATCACATAGAAAATAAAAGTGAAGCATGGAGTAAAGATATCTGTAAGACAGAATGAGACGCTAATAATCATACAAAACATCTTTTTTTTTTCATATAATAGTTATGATCTTACTTGTGAAAGGAAATATCTATCGACCAATGATTATGATCGCATTCGACTAAAATTAACTATGATTGATATTATTTCATTGTGCATCATGAAACATAAATCATCTGTAGGTATCTAAAACATACGCCCACCTTTCCAATGCCATTTGATTTTTTGGCTGCTCATCATGAATATTGTGTAAGTTTGTTTATTTTTTCTAAACATAAATAATATGGAGAGTAAGTCAAAGCAATACGAATACTTTATGGGCTCTCAGACCTGATGTCATTACTTTCGTAGTCAAACGATGGACTTTATTTTCATCAAATCATTCGGAGAAAGTATGAGTTGACATGAGTTTTCGAGCAGTCAAGTCAGAAGTTTATTTTTCGTCGTTCTCTGTTTTTGTATAAAGTACGATGAATAACAAACTGTACTTTGGCTATAGAATCAAGAAAGAAAATCATACACATGCACTAACCGTACTTTTAATCGCTGTTTACTTTCACTTCTTTTCTTTTGCATTTCAAACGTTCTAGTCGTTTCTATTTCAATGGCTGATTGTTGATGTTTGTCTAGTGTAAAAAGAGATTTTTTTCGCTATCCAATTTATTTTCACTTTTTACTTACAACACAGATTGAAGAACGAAAATCTTCAAGCCCCTTGAAAATTTTTCCTCATCTTCGAACAATTATCGGCGCAGCAGGTATCGATTTTAGTCACTCTTATTTTTGATGTATGCAGTTAATTTTTGGTTAGTATTTCAACACATATTGACGGTATACTTAAGCAAAACAATGAATTCGATAGGCAGTCATCAGTAAGTTTACTTGATCAGCGAAAAAATCTCCTAAACATAATCAAACAAATAAATTTCAGAATTTGTAAAGTCCTATCATATCTAACTGTTGGAAAATATGAGGAAAAACAGCGTTTTAGTGAGTCGTTTTATATTCATTTCACGCTTTTAAATGCACCATTTTTTGTCAATGACAACTTATTCATATGTGTATAGGAATCTTTTAATCTATTACACATTTTGTCTCTCTAAATAATGACGGTAAGAATAATTTTTCGGATTCATTTGCTTGTCGATAATTAGTTTCTTACTTTATGATGACTTTTAGCACAACGTTCAGCATCGTCTGCATCGTAAGAAAACGATATTTTTATGAACCCATTAGCAAGAAATCCTGATTGAGTCTCAAGAAACGTTTTTGGGACTATTGGGTCGAGAACATAAATATAAATCATGCCTTGTAGAAACAACCCATTGTTTTAAAAATGAGTTCAATTAATATTTCGATTTTTGTTCTGAGTAACCGTAACTTTTCATGAAATAGAATGCTGGTTCGCGTACTATCTTTGAGAGTCAAAGATAGACCTCACATGTACGAGGACAAACTAATAGATCGTCATTGTTATTCACTAGAATTGCATCCTACTGTATGCACTTGGAAGTTGCTTCCAATAGTATTCGATGGTAACAGACTAATCAATATTGATGCCCATCAGAATTTGGTTGCGTAAGCTCGTGTAGCTCATCCTTTCATCTATTCTACCAATCACATCGATCCACTACATTTTGGCAATACTAAGCACATATCCAGATAGAAGAACGTATCTGAAACAAGGAGAAGTATTTTCTTAGCAGTATAATAATTCTTACCACTTTTCCATAAAGTTTGAATAGCGTATTTGATTGAGCCAAACCCTTTTGAAAGATTTTTTTCAGAAATCATCAATTTAATTGAAAATGATTTTCAGTCGAGACAAACAGATTTTTCTAAGACGGAAGTGCTAAGGGTTTGTTTTCAATATTTATCATGACTTTTTCTGATTGGTCTGAATGGCAAAATAAGATTAGATGACCTTTACAGGTACGTTGTTTTTATCGAATTCGCGAAGATATAATTCATATTGATATGTTATGCTGATAGTCTGTCTAGCCTATCGTATTCGTTTAGAAAACTATCGTGTATTCATACGAAAGTGCAATTTATTCAATCATAATCCGATCCATGAAAAATGGATGATTTACCAAGAGTATACCATCGTCGTATACTTGAATTCAGGTAGACTATGAACACGAGTAGCTTCGGATGAAAAGAACGTAGACACACTCTACATAACTCATTGAAAAGTTAACTTCTTCGAATGTTACGTGACCTCAATGTTGACTGAGTCATATTTCTGATGTTCCATTGTCTATGCATGTATACCTTAATCGGTAGTAAGATTTTCATGTTTTGATACTTAATTTAAGAAAACAAGATTTAAGTTACTTTTCAATCAAAAAAAAAATATTTTCTTCATTTTACTCGCAACTTGATACTGATACTGAATGTATCGCATCCCTACATTACAATCTTTTGTATGCAACAGCGACTTAAGAAACAAATGTCTGCTGCATCGTTTTCAATGATGATTTGATTTCACATTTATCGAATGTACTTTATTAAAAGTATACGGTATTAAATAGTTTACTTTTTAAAACTTATCTGTTGAAAGTATTGTCACAGAGTTTTAGAAGAAAAGCAATACTAATGCTGACGTTTCGTTGTTTCAAAATCAAGTTTTTTAGACGAATATTTACATAAAGTGTAGTTTCCAGAAAAGGCTTTTAACACATTTAAGACATTAAGAACTACCATAAATCTACATTTTGTTTTTTTTCCCATAACATTTTTAATTGTAATGTGGGGCAAAATGATTCATATCCGTATTAGTGTTGAGATTTTTACAAAAAAAAGAAAAGCAGATTGCCAATATCGCTGAACTTGTCAAATGTGCAAATAAAAGAACCTATAAACGTTGCATTTTAAACATAATTTTGTCTAACAACGTTGTTTTTCAAACAACAAAACGTTGCTTGCGGATTATTTTTTTCTCTATATTAATGAAAATCCTTTAACGAGTTAGCTTCCATAAGGAAGCAGATGGATATTGTCGATTAATTCATGAACTTTCCGAACCGTAGAATTATGCCTCAAAATGTTTAGTAGTTATGGTTTATTCATTCCTACCACGTTTCAACAAAAGCTACTGCCACCCCATGCTACCTGTTTGCGCCATATTTTGTTGTCACAGATATAGCATTATTTAAATCATAAATTAATTTAGGATCACAACCGGGCATGGATGAAAAATCTTGAATTCGATCATCTTTTCTAGGTCTCTTCTTTCGTTGCGAGTTTTTAAAATACTCAATTGAGAATATGAAACTTGGCAAGCTCGAATAAGACATTCATCTGAAAACGATAGAATTAGTAAATGTCTTTTTCATTGTTTTCAAAACGTATGATCTAGTTATGTTGAGAGCCCATTTGCGGTTGATTGCATGCAAAAACAAAACATATCATTTAATCAAGAATAATTGTAAAAAGAACTTTGATGTTGGTGAATGGCTGAACATACACATGATTGCATTTCAAAATACTATTAAACGATTCTCTGGAAATTTCAATTTTCTCAAATCGTTCCTATTTCTTCCGTGTTTCCGATCTCCAGATTGGTAGAGAAATTCCCAAATCAGATGCTCGGAATGAGAGAGGCATGAAAAAATTCCGAGTCAAAACATTCACGCAAGATTTGATCTGACATGCAAACAAGTTGATTACTTTTCAAGGCTACAGACAAATTCTAGAAGAAAAAGTGTTTGCATCTACGGATTGGTTTTTAATATGCCTGATACAACATTCTTATGCGTCAGTTATCAGACGATATGTATGGTCATTTATTAATAAAGGTCTATGTAAGTTACAAAACTGAGTATCGATAGAGGAGGGAACAATTCGATTTAAACATAATAAAACATATTTTTATATATTTGCATTTTTTTCACGAAATTCAGTAAACCATGAGGATGTTATTATATTTAGAGATGCTAAATTTTAGATTTGAAACATATAGAAATAATCATAAAGGAGCAAAATTCATTGACGAGTTAACTATACTTTGAATCATAATATGATTCTGATAGTTGTTTTATTGATCGACCTACTATCTGCATATATTTTCACATACTTTTCTAATTGAAAAAGCATTTGAATACAGATGATTTAGGACAATTCATCACTTTCAATAGGTGACAAACAAGAACCTATTGTTTTTCTAGATATTTGAACTTCATGATTGTTTAGCAAGATTCTTGCCTGACAAAAACAGATTTTAAGTTTCTCACAAGATCCAAGTAGATCAACTATTTATTTGATTGGACAATAAGTATGCCAGCAGCCGCTTTCCTTTTTCTTTTTGTTCCTAATTTCTTATGGATTAGTTTGCAAGAAAAAAAAACAATTGCACAGTTACAATTACAAAAAAGGTCTCTCATACGGATAAATCAGATATGCTTAGCAAGAGGACAGAAATAAGGCACAAACAATAAAACTGTATGATTTATGTTTTGCCTCTCCATCATTTTGAATCTCTAATTTGCACCTAACTCATGAGTAAATAAAAGCAGCGATTGTATGATCTAACCGTGTAATGCATAGATCATTACAACAGGATATCTTTTGCTCATGCAATACAACCAAACAAATATGAAATTTTAATGGTTTCACGAACGATCGTATATCGTACATGCATTTCCACACTATGCAGTTGTACTTATTGGGTTAATTTCATCCAAAACTAAATTTTGATTAAATGATCCCATTTGTAGTGAAAATAATAGATGTAGAGGTAAACCTAGCTCAGAGCTAAAAAAATCTTGTTAGCGACATACAGGAGAAGAAAAAAGATTAACCTACATTCCCCTAGTAAAAATCTGTAATTCTCTTATTTAAAAATTGAAGAAAATGAAAACACTGAAAGCTAATAAGTATATTCGTCTATTCTCAACAGATTTGTCTTTTATTCGTTGTTAGTTAATCAGTGAGTTTTTATTTTTCTGTTAAAATTAAAAATTATTTCGAATCCGAAAAACAATCTGTATGACTTGTTCATTCTGATATCTCAGACAGATGAAAAAACACTGCTCGGTCGTTAAAAAAGTGTTGTATTGAGCAAGGTACCCGTTAATGACAAAAACGGTTTCTAAGCGTTTCATAAAACATGTTTTTATCGTCTAAACGCTTAGTTATAACTACCTAAACAGGGGAGGAAATGATAAAATGATATTAAAATCCCTACAAATATACACTCGTGGTTATATTGATGTAAAACTGTCACAAAATATGCCTCAAACTACTTTTCGTAGCACATGAAAATGATGTTGTTGACTAAGTGAAGATCGTATATGTAACAACGAAATAATTTTCATGACATCAACCATTTCGAGGCCTTTTTTGTTAGTTTTACATAATTAAAATGATGCATATTTGGAGGATTTTAATACGTTTTTATCATTTCCTTCGCAAGGAATCATTGAAAGCATTTTAACTCGTTTTTAAATTATTTATAATGCATAATTTTAATAAATTTTACTCAAAATAGTTATATTTTTGAAATGTATGCAAGGTCTAGTCTAGATCTCTATTTTTCTTTTCTCCTCACACTTTGTCTTTTATACGCAACATGATTGAAAATCATTAATGAATGATCGCTTGCGAGTGCATGATGTTGATTGATTGATTGATATACGAGCCCTTATTTGATAAAAGAAAAAAATATTATTTTACACAAATGCAAACACAACTAGTTGCTTTTTACAAAATAAATTATCAAATAATAGAGAGAAACAAAAGCCGTATGTGATTGAATTTTCTTTCATTTGTGGTCTTAAGTGATGAAAACTTGCCTTCATGAGATACAAACAACGAAGACAATAGTAGTTCTCGGGTCAGAAAATAATATACTACTTTGGGTGTCCAGTATTTTTTTCCTGAAGATCACAGTTTTAGATATTTATCATGATTCTTCACACAGTAGATACCGATTTATAAAAACGTCCAAACGATCATTCACCATGATAAATGCTTTGGGCACGCGAGTGAAGCGTTAGAACGGTGACGATCACCATTCTAACCGTTTCGCACCGTTTTTTAACGAAAAATGTCAATACGACCGTTTACACGACATATCAAGCATTTCTCTTTGGTCTGTATTATTCACATGAATTTTTTTTTACGATCCATATTCTATACGTTATAGAGTAATTCTTTATTCTTTTACCAGCCATAGTATAGAAAAAAATCTCTGGCGATCGAATAGTGTTATATAATCCGGTGTCATATTTAGACTAAGATTACAAATTGTCATGAATGTGTTTTCGTATGAAAGAAAATTAAAATTATTTGTTCTATCGATTCTCTGTTGTTTTTTCTTCCTTTCCAAGGTTCCCACCTGAACAGAAATCATGAAAATACGTCCAAGTTTTTTCTTGTTTCTAGACGGACAAAAAAAAGAAAATGTACCATGTCAGTCAAGTTATGAAAGAGAACACATAAACACTTGGAATTGAGACGTGACAAAAGTGACACCTGAAACCCTTAGAAAGGAGCACAGCGTTCTTGGTTGCAAGTTGACGATCGAATGTTTGTTTTTCTCGATGACTATGAATTTTCATTTCACTAAAACATTCATGCAAAGTAAACCATCTCTAATGTAAGCACTATTGGAACTGAATAAAACGGTTCATTTGACGGAAATGTTCATTATTGGAAAAATTTTAGACGTTTACACTTTGAAATAATAAATATTCAGTAAAAATCGCTTTCAATAACATAGCATGACATGTTTCTTCTTTTCAAACGTTTAAGGATTAAAATGATCATTTGATATGTTTTCAGGATCATCACGTCTACTTTTTTCTACTTCATTGGATTCAATTGGTATATATATATATATCAGCTTCAAATCTCAGATTCAGACCAATCTAGGATCCGACATAGAACGTACATTATTTCAGGCCATTCTCGGATAGATCAGTTACAATACGTCCAATCTGAGATCCACCTGAAAATTTTAGGCGAATCTCGGATTCTTTTAGACCAATATCCGATGAGATACTAAGTGTTATATTTTATGAGAAGGTCTTTTTTTTGTCTATAAAATGTATCCAATAAAAACAGGAGTGGGTAGAAATGTAAATAAAATTGAATCATTGTTTATGTTAAAGCAAAGTTCGAAAAAAGAAAAAAAAAGTTTATTTTTGTCATCATGATGAATTGTAATTTGTTAACATCGGAAGTGTCTGACACATCTATGGATACTAATCTATTAACATATATAGTTGCCAAAATAAATCATGCCAATATGAGCAAAGTGGTTTATGTTTGCTTCAGCGTAACATATTAGTCGATCAGAGATTGGTCTAAATGAATCAGAGATTGGCCTAGGCAGATCCGAAATTGGCCATGCTAACTTTTCAATCTGACATTGGCCTAGGCCAATATGAGATTCGCCTGAAATTTTAAGGTGGATCTCAGATTAGACGTATTGTAACTGATCTATCCGAGAATGGCCTGAATCCGAGATTTGACGCTGACATATATATAAATATATATATGTAATCTCCAAAATATTACATTGAACACTTGTTGATATTTTATATTGGACTAATGTATTTCATCGTGATAGAGAACGTTCAATATTTTTTTTTGATATATCTTCTTTATTTGAACTCTAAGTTAAATCAATATATGCTAGCATGTTTTGATTTAACTAATTGGGTATATCTTCCCGTTTCATCGACACTTTATTCAGCAGTGATTTCAGAACTGCACTGAATAAATGTTGCTGAAGTCAATGAAATAAGCAAAACAATGATAACACCCAGTCATGCTTACATGAACTAATTGTATAATGCACAGAAATGCTAATAAAATACGTTGGATTAGTGGATTCGACTATTCTTTCTACATAAGATTACTCATAAGGACAACAGCAGAGACATGTAATGCTTATTTCTAGGTGCATTTATATATATGTCGTGCCGAAGTTAGACCTGTTGCCGAAGTTTAACTTTGACACAGATGGATTGTCGAAGCTGTTTAAAGAAATAGACCGAAAACACGTGCAAAAAGAACTAATTTCTTCCTTGAAGATGCTGAATGAATACAGCGAGAGTTGCATAACCCCTTTAATGGTTTGAATTTACATCGATTGTTCTTACAACCCTCTTTACAATCGCATTTCAGCATTCCTTGACAACCAGTAACATTGAAGGTACGCAATGTCTCGCGAGGACTTTAGTCTATCGTTTGGAATGTCTTGAGCCAACAATGTTGGTAAACCTGATGCTGTAGATATTTGAGTAAAAGATTAGTGTCCGAGTTGAACACCATTGACTGCCTAATTGGTACTGGACATATCGCACTTCTAATATGACGGCTAACATGTTGCGTGTGTCAGTGGGGCCACGACCAACATCATCCAGAACGGAGGCCAACTAAACGAATGATTCTCAATATTTCCATAACTTCTGGAGTAACGTCGAAGAACTTACTACATTATCTCCAACATTCAAATCGGCCAACTGTTGCTTTTTTGAGCTTGTTGTAAAAATGAATCAGCTTGTCGTTTCTGCCCTTCGAAAGCATCTTTACGAATTTTATTTAATCGATGCACTTGGGCACTTTGGGAAGTATTTTCTCTGTGATGAGTAGCTACAGCTTGGTCAGCTTGCTTATACTGTCTGCAATATTTCGGTCTATTTTTCTTTAAAGTAACTTCGACAATTCATCTTTGTCGAAGTTTAACTTCGGCAACAGGTTTAACTTTGGTACGACATATATATGCATTTGTAGCTTGTAGACCTAAACATATTCCATGAAAATATTTTCGATCATTGAAACTATCAAAGGAAAACGATGTTTATTATATAATAAATGTCACTGTGTGATTGTATCCGCTATACAACAACGTATTGGTGATGCAATTATTTTCTTATGCTTATCTTGTCTTTTCTAATCTATTTTTCGTCTCAATTATTCTCGACTAAAGTATCGAGGAAACGGGACCAAACCAACTAATGGTTATTACGTAGTTATGAAAGTTTTCATCCATGACGATTGCAATTGTCTAAGAAAGTTTGTTTTTCACTTTACAAGTTAATCAATGTCGATCAAATGTAATTTATTCCTTGGTTATCTACTGGAAATGTATGCGTATGATATTAGTTGATCTCGATATCCTCATGAGTGATAAAACACATGTCATATAATTGAGATTTTTGTTACTCAATAGCCTGGATAAAATACTCATCGTTTAGAATAATGAGTCTCTCATGATCTAGATGTGCTCATAAATAGAAGTTTTGATGTACTGTATGCGACTTTTTTCATTTTCATATTGTACAGAAAATATATTGGTGACCCGACAACTGAGTTTTCACTGGTTAATTAAGTGAGAAAAATATCAATGTCAACATGGACGATGTTCTCGGCTATGTGAAATCTTTCAGAAGCAAGGATCAGCTTCTACTGTGTAGGTGTTATTGTCGGTGTACTAATAAATCTCAATCGATTTCATATTGTTACAAAAATAATTGTGCTGGATCTGTGCACGGGTGAATGAATGTGAACAGAATACACCCTCACCCTTCCTCCTCCTCGTAGGTTTCGTAAAGACGACTAACTTAGGTATGAAGAAATACAATTGAGTCATTAATCTCACAGAAAGACGTTTGCATGTTTCTATCTACGAATTTTGAGTTGAATAAAAGTGATCATGAATTGATTACTCTTCTTCCGCATTTCATCAATGAAGGCACTTCTGTCGTTATTCCAAAAATGTTGCTACTCTAATCCTATGTTTTTATTTTTTAGAATATAGTATATGAAACCATTGACTTTTTATCTATTTTTAGTTATAATACAAGTGAAAATTAGTAAATAAAAATGACTATATGCAGACAAATTCGTTTAGTATTATGGAAAAACTTTACTATTCGACGAAGACGATGGGTTTGTTTTGTATAGTTAAGATTGAAAAGAAAGTTTACTAACATATTTTTAACTTAGCCTCGTTTAATCTTCGAATTGATATGGCCACTATGTTTATTTCTCTTTCTTATGTGGATACGATCACAAAACTTGGTAGTTTACAATGATGCTTGTAAAACATCTTTATTGCAGAAAAAGAAAATTTGGAATAATCTGTTTTTCAGGTTATAACGACGCAAAGTATCTTGGTTCGGCTGGCTTTCTACCAGCAATTCAAACGTATATTTGTCGATGGAACAATACATGTTATAATTATACCAATCCAGATGATCGATTTAATGCGTCCAAAAATTACATACCGTTCGTATTTTTCATAAATTTTCCTATTTTTTTGTAAAACATGATCGAAACGAGTGTTAAAGTATATGAGGTAGAAATTTGGGCCCCTCCACTCTCTCGTCCTATAGACCGTGACGGACGTTATTGATATACGATCCACAACCGTGGGTCAATCAGATACGATTATAGTAGATGAAAACTGCTTCTTTATTGTAGTTCTAGAAGATTAGGTAAATGGGGTTGTGAGCTATTGTGCCCCAAGATGAAGCAAAGGAAACAGCTATCGAGGATTCAGCAACAGCAATTACATCGTGTTTCACACATGAATTCCACAACGACTGCATTAATCATTTCTTCTTTTTTCTTCTTTACAGCTTATTTAATCAATTTTCAATTATACTCGATGATCTACAAATTTTATTCAAAGATGCTCAAATATTGGCAAATTTAAATCAAGTTCAATCTCAAATACAAAATATAATTAATTTTAACAATATTTGGAATGGTCCGTGGTCAATATAAAAAAATAAAAATTGTTCATAATATTAACTTTATGCTTTTTTTTCTCAAGGAACTGTCGTCGCAAGTAGAACACCCAGTGATTTTAGTCAACCAATACCAATAGAAATAACGAATATACTTTTTTCTAATCCTGTTAATTTGTCTAATTTACATCAACCATGGTTTATGAATAGAACGAATTCATTGTCAAATGTCAATGTTGCTGGTGAAATTATTTTTGCATCTGTACAAATCAATTATATTTATGTAATTAGATATTGTTCTTTTAATTTGGATTTAATTCTTTGTTAAATGAATTCATGATTTTTTCAGCCTTATCAATCAGATAAAAATATAAAACAATCATTTTGTATCGATGGACAATTCAATCAAACATTTCTAATTAATCAAATGCAATCTATTGATGCAAACGAGTTTTTGTGTAATAATTTATCAACAGTAGATTTAAAAAGCTTTTTAATTAGTGTTCAACAGCAATTCGATAAATTATTTCTTGTAAAAATAGTTGAATAAAATTTTTCCTTTGAATTCTATGGTTTTCCGTATTTAGGCTGATGTCGGATCGTATCTACAGAGTACTGCTGGGAATGTTTTAGAGGTAAGAATTTAAATTGATTCAATTTTTTTCAACATGTCGATTTGTTAAGGTTATAAGAATCATTGGAAATATCAGTTCTCAAGTAGGATCTCTCAACAATGGTTTTTCATTTCAAGGAATTGACACTAATAGTATGAGGTAAGATTTCATTCCAATCGACCGTAGCGAGATAACTACATGGTTGTTGGAAAGTGATAACAGCAGAGACTTACATCAAGAAGTTCTCAATAGTTTTTCTAATAGCAACTGCATCTAAAGCCACCGGTAAAGTGTACAAAGAGGAACTTATGCTTTGAATATACACCGAAGAGAAAAAGCCGTCCCCATTGATTTTGACTACTTGAATAGAGATGATAAGTGAACGTTATGTTATCAAGCAACTAATGAGTGATTGAGTCCTGAGTTCGGTTCGTTTCGTCACGAGATAGCTATTGTCGAATAATCATCAAATATATCTTGTGAAGTTGAACTGAATGTTTTTGAGACTGACAAATGGGAATTTGTGATCAATTTCTCAAAAATATTTTTAGCGACTTAGAAAGTTAGATCTCAAATGTCCTTTTACTGAACTTCTAGATGTAGATAACATTGGATGTGAGCAGCTTTCTTCTGATAGATCATTCGAAACTAAATGATATTCCTTTCTTAGTTGCCAGTTGACTACTGAAATATTTTCGCTACGTTAAAAAGTTCCATCCATAAAAATATTCCTACTAATTATTTTGATGCGTCTATATAAAGAAACGGTCTAGCTACCCAAACGCAACCACGAAGAGATTCGTCACGGCCTATTTCAAATGAGAGACTCGCCGAGTTTTACCGTCTCATCTCGTGACAAGGTGAGGCAGTATTCTTCGAACAGAACGGAGTACGAGTTGATTATGTGACTTGCTTACTGACCATGTAATGTTTGATGAATAAATAATATCGTTCTAACGATGCTTATTGATTTTGTGGTAGATTTTTTCAAGTGTTTTTAATATTGAACTTTAACTAACGGTAGCAATAAATGCGAGTATATATATATAAGTATATAATGCATTGACATGTACTGATCTATTTGATCTATCTGACAACTTTTAGTTCATGCCAATCCAATGTGAATTTAACAGTGCACCGTTGATTATAGTATATGATTCTTCAATAATTTAAAACAGAAATTCATGATCGTAGATATCAATATGTGCTGGACAAACTCTTGTTCTTTTCTCAGGAATATGATCGATGTTTCGCATGATATTGATTGATATTCTCTCATGTGTGGTCCTCTTCCATCTAATATTTTTTCAAATATTCTGTTAAAAGATATATAATTTGCTGGCCTCGAGAGATAAACTTCTAACACCAATCCAAAATACCAAGAAGAGTATTATGAGAGGCTGGAACATTGATCTCAATGAGTTGAAAGTGTTCCGATAATTAGTTTCAACAACTACAACTCTTTTCCGGAAATCGTTTGTACTTACTTAGCAGTATCTACCAAAAAATGTTCCGAAAAAGAACTCCCCTGATTGAACGAAACTATCTATGTGACATATAGAGCTCAAAAAAGAAGCGAAAGAATTATCTGACAGAATCTCATCGAAAAAGTGTTTTAATTATTCTTGTCTCACACTAAATATCGAAAGATTTTTGGTCCATGGATACGTCTGCGCTAGAAGGGTGCGGGTGTGGATGCAGGTGAGAAGATAAACACCAACATCCATTCTGTTAATAAAAGGCTCAAATGTCGGTAGGCTCAAGAGTCGGGAGCTGAATTGTGGAGTGGCTCAACTGTCGGGGTTCAACTGTCGTAGACTAAAACGTCGATGTACCAGTAATTTTCTATGCCAGCCTTAACAACTAATCTCGTGAATTCCGCGAGATTTTCTGAGTTTTTTTCTTAAGTTGTAAACTCATTTGTTAAACAAAGGGAACGATAATCAACAGAAAATAGGAGCGTTGCGTTCATATTTATGTCAAAAAGTATGCTTGATTAAAAATTCTTCTCCTTATTCAGAGAATCCTATTAAGCCATTTCGAAAAAATAAATATAAATTAAGAACTCGAGAACATAAGGCCTAGAAATGATTCATTCATTATTTTTATTTTTCTAAAGACTTCTTAAGTAGTTTTTCTCAACGAAAAAGGACCCACCTCAAAATTGAAAAATATATTGCACTTCTGAAAATTCACTAAACAAAGTAAAATAGAAACGACTTGCTTGCGACCTTATAGTTTTATATAATTTATATCATGTTGTATCATCGATACGTTTCCACACGGTAATTTAGCAAAGTGGTTTATAACGCTGCCTTCTGGTTTCCAGATATGATGATTGAATATAATCTCCGGTGCAACTATGTTCACAATTATAAAGTCTATAATTCAATACATTTCTGGCAAGATAACATAAAAGGAAATTCTGAGTGTTGTTTACCATGTAGGGACGTTAGAGGAGGGAAATAATTTTTTATACTAAAATATAAATTTCAGCACTAAAAAGCGCTGATACTTTTCACATTAAGCTCTTTTAATCGCTTTAAAAAGTGCGCTGAAAAGTACTGAAAAGCGCACATTTGAAGCTGTTTTGAGCTAGCTTTTTTGCTGAAATTTTCACATGAGAAACAGCTTAATTACGTTGTTATTAATAATTTCGTTCAATTTTAATCACACATCATCCATTAAACTAAACTAAACTAAACGAAGCAGAACAAAGGATATTCAAAAGATTCTTGTAGAAAGAGTTTGTGTGGATGCAAGACTATACTCAAATGTCGATGATCATGTACTTAGATTTCTTGTTTACGCATGTATTTCTTTCGATATTCTATAGTCGGTGACATGAACTTTAAACTTGTGAGACTTGAGCCCCGAAAGTTGAGTCTCGATATTCGAGCATTGTGTAGACAGATTGTGCGTGTGCTGGTGAGTAGGGGTGAGAAGATTCACATTCACACTCACATCCAATCTGTCTATAAAGGACTCAAAGGTACGTATTCCATTATAGTAATCCTAAAGAGATTTTATTTATTATAGATATTATAGGCGTGTAAATGTTTTGGCTGACTTGTTGATTTCTGTCTCGGAACATCGAATCGATGTTTTTATCGATTTTACTCTTGAAAATAAAAAATAAAACCAGAAAGAAATGTTTTATTTTTGATTTATTTTAGTTTGATCCAATTATGTGGTGGACGTAACGATCTCTCTCAATTTATCTATCAGACTTCCTCTGAAACTAGTAATTCAACAAATAATTCAACAAACAATTCTACGAATAATTCAACAAACAATTCAACGAGTAATTCTACGAATAATTCAAAAAACGATAATAGTACATCATCAACTATTAATACATTATTTAATATTAATTGGACTAGTTTAGTAATACGTTTACTTAATTATAGTGAAACTGATATGTGTCAGCAAACATATTCAATTGGTTATGGCAGTGTCAAAGAAACTGTTTCCGTTGATCGTTCATGTCGATGTGTTTTATTTAATGAAGTATTTAATTCCAATGACAAATTACAAGTATTCAATTCCTTATTACGTCCATTACTTTATGGGAAAATATATTATTATCCATCAAATATTTTCTATGATAATTTAATAAAAAATATTAATCAGACATTTGATTCGTTAAATGAATTAGTTAAATTATTTCGTCAAATACAATCAAATATTCAGATAGCATATAATAATTATTTAACATTATGTAGTGTAACTTCAAATTCATTTAGTCTTTGTCAACAATTGAATTCTTATGAAACCCCGTTAACTATTTTAACAATAATAACTGAATTTATAGCTTGTGTAGATAAAAATCGTTTCGTTCCAATGACCAGTGAATTAAATATGATACAAAGTGGACAAACTAATTATATGACAGATACATTTCTGGCTGGTATTGTATTTCTTAATGAAATATCGAACAATGACAATGTACCACAACATATTCAATATAAGATACGTATGACACTTGATGATGTTGATACTACATCTCAAACACAAGATTCGTAAGATGAAAAGAAAAATCAAATTTAAATATACATATATATATACGTCGAATATTTTTTTTCTTCTAATTAATCTATATTCTATAGATATTTTACATATGCACCCCGTTCTTCGATCCCATTTTCAACTAAATATTATACGTATACATTTATTTATTTACAGAATGCTCTTGATCGAGCCATTATTTATGCACAAACAGGATTGAATCTGTCATATGGTATACAAACTCAGCAAATGCCTTATCCATGTTGGATGAATGATTCGTATGTAATCAGTTATTATATATAAATCGACAAAAAAAAATAAAGTATTTCAAATTCTTTTTTCCTTCTTTGTTAAGTTTCGTTAATGCACTTACGCAAATGTTGCCGTTATTCATGGTGTTAAGTTGGGTATTGACTGTGTCAATGAATGTTAAAG
The DNA here is from genome assembly GCA_900239685.1 of Rotaria macrura. Lineage (NCBI taxonomy): Eukaryota > Metazoa > Rotifera > Eurotatoria > Philodinida > Philodinidae > Rotaria > Rotaria macrura. The sequence continues at coordinate 48,728 of OENT01000690.1, forward strand.
ACATCGTTTTTGAAAAAGACAGGTGAGAAAAAATCAAAGTTTTAAATATCTATCTTTTATATCTATATTTAATTAGACGATTAAAAGAAATAATGAGAATCATGGGTTTAAATGATGCTGTTCACTGGTTTACATGGTTCATTGTATGTGCTTTTGTTATGCTTATAACATCTACAATACTTGGTATTATTTTGAAGGTAAATTAATTGATTGTTTTTCGAAAAAATCAAAGATATGCAAGGTATATCATTATTTGTATTTATTAAATTGGCGAAGAAAATTTTCATTCATTCACTGTATCCTAATCTGCGAAATCTTTGTAATTTCCTATTTGAACCTTATGGATTGGTTGTTAGTCAATGGAACATCAACTTCAAGCATTTCCTACGTATCCACTCCTTATGCCATTATCTCAAATAAAATTGTTTAGTGTTGTATTAGACGTTGCAACGTTCCATATATACCACCGAAAGTTCATGAACATTCAATTTCTATCGTTGTAAAAAATCATGCAAAAATTGGTACTTTTCTGAATAGGGGTCGAAAGATTTGTAAAGAACTTTTCATTTAGAAGTTGCAAGCTAAAGTTTTTCGAATTCGCCCATAAAGTTTAGCCGAACTTCAACGAGTTCAACAGCATCTAAAGTTGAGACGAATAGGATTTCAAATATGATAAATGAAGGACTACATATTCTTTTATACGGTAACATTCAAAATATTAAATTTGTTGTAAATTACGTATTATGTCAACGACAAATATTTTGATCGAGGAACGTTTTTTTAATTTACAAAATTGCCGCAACTCCTGTAGAAAGTTAAGTGAGCTGAATCAATGTAGCACAACATAGAATATCATCGCTGCAGAATGCTAACGTGAATTTTCTCATATAATTATATTTATTTTATTCTTGCACCGCGAGACGAGCAACTACTCTTTCTATAATTTTAACTCTACTCAATAATTTTTGAGTTCCACTTCAAATCTGATTTCGTGTCGTTCATCTTTATTCGCACATCTAAAAGTTCGACGACGAACTTCTTCATAAGAAGTTTAGAATCAATATTCTGAACGAATTCATATCATGATTGAACTTTGAGTCTGTCTATTTTTCCATCCAACACAAAAGAGAATTGTTCTGACTCTTTGCCGAGCCTTAGTTTACGATTATGGATAGTGAATGAAAATCAGTATCTGTCGATGAACAACTTTAAACAATTTTTTGCTTGATGAGAAATAAAATTCACTGCGTTTTGTATTATTCTCATAATCATTTATTATCTAGTGAACATGATGTATAGTATTCGTACATTATTCTTTTTTTTATCTTTCAGTTTGGGCATATCACTCAATCTACTAATTTTTTAATATTAATTATATTCTTTGTTTCTTATACTTTGGCAACAATAAGTCAATGTTTTCTCATTAGTGTTTTCTTCAATCGAGCTAACTTAGCTGCTGCCGGTATGTATTTTAAGCATTAAATATGAAACGAGAAATATTATTGGTATATATTCTAGCTGCCGGAATCATTTATTTTATTCTTTATTTACCTTATATACTTATACTTAATTTTGAAAATCAAACATTAACATGGCATAAAATTATTTCTGTAAAAACTTCTAATTGACACAAATATATAATTAGTATATAGCCATTTTTATTTTTCAGTGTCTTTCATCAGCTGTTGCATTGGGCCTTGGTTGTGATTACATTGTTCGATTTGAAGGTGTGGGACGAGGTATTCAATGGAGTAATATTAATTCAGGTGCACAACCAAATGATAATTTTTCATTTCTTTATTGTGTAATTATGATGATTGTCGATTCGATTCTCTATATGTTACTAACTGTCTATATTGAAAATGTATTTCCCGGTATTGTTAATAAAGATAGAGAGCGAAAGTGGATGAGAATCGTTTCATTTATCTTATTTAGGTGAATACGGTATTCCACAACCATGGTATTATCCAGTATCGAAAACATATTGGTTTGGTTATGATAAAAAAAAAATTCGTCAACGCACAAATCAAAGCAATCAATACCAAATCGATACGAATTCGAATAGTAAATGAATATTTGATAAAGAGTTAATATTTGTTTTTTTTTAGTTGAAAACCCTGTTGATCATGATATTCATCAAGCAGAGATCGGTATTAATATACAAAACTTGTCGAAATACTATCGAAATAAAATTGCCCTAAAAAATTTGTCGATAAAATTTTATCGAAATATGATAACATCATTTCTTGGACGGAATGGTGCCGGTAAAAGTACAACATGGTCTATATTGACAGGTTTAATTCCACCATCAAGTGGTACAGCATTTATTGATGGTTATGACATTTTAACTGATATTAAACTTATACGAAAACGATTGGGATTTGTACCACAATATAATATCTTATTTGATGCTTTGACTGTTAAAGAACATTTAGAATTTTTTTCTGCGTACGTCAATATACATATATTTATTTGCATGAGGATGACGCAGAGTTCTATTCTTGTTTAGATTGAAAGGTGCAACAAAAGAAGTAATTGCGGATGAAACGAAACGAATGCTTGCAGATTTAGGATTAGAAAATAAATCAAAAAATTTTCCAAGACAATTATCTGGTGGCATGAAAAGAAAACTTTCAATTGCTATGGCATTCATTGGAAATTCTACAACAGTTATCTTAGATGAACCAACAGCAGGTATAGTTTTTGTAAAGATAGACATTGAATTTGATTGTAAGTCTTGAGAAAATCACACAGCCGATCAATCCAACGTACAGATTCCTATCGTATAAGTAGAAGTAACTAGTTAATGCCTTGGTTTCTCGGCAAATTAGTTTGTTTCCATTTAGTTCAAAATAATACAAAAATACGAAGTTTTAAAGTTGCAAGAATTCTATAGAGGTGTTTACTTTTTCACTTTTCCTTCATTTTTGCATATTCCCTCTGGAAAACGATATGTGCTACAAATTTTGTATCTCACTTTCTAAGAAAAAACAAAAAAAAGAAATTTTATTGATTCAGATGCCAATCATATGGCCTAACAGAGTTTCAAAGCTCTTGTTATTCAAAGATGAAGGAAGCTACAAAAGGATTTTGTGCATTCTGTTAGAACTATTGCATTAAAATCGAATATTTCTACGTGTTTCTATTTAATTATGATAAACGAAAAATGAGTAATGCAGTGCACGAGTATAAACAAAGAGCTTCTTTGGTAGAATTAAGATCCGTTGAATTTTACTAAAGTTCGAAAATACCAGTCGATAATAATGAATGTCACGAGAACTTATTTATATGTGCAAACAAAAGCCCACTAGATCGTGCTGTTTCTAAAGGTTATTTGCAACTATCATCTAGATATAAGAATCAATTTTATTCAATTTGCAAGAAGGATCGAATAAAAAAAATCCATTTGTTTTCGGTATTCGACCTTCTTTTTATATGACTCAAAGGATATGATCCGATTGATGAAAAGCTGCTTATCAAAAGAGACAATGTCATAGAAAAGTTGTTATATTTAGGTGTTGATCCATTTTCTCGGCGAGCAATATGGGATCTTATACTTAAATACAAACTGGGCCGTACAATCATATTATCAACTCATCATCTTGATGAAGCTGATCTATTGAGTGATCGCTTAGCAATAATTTCATCAGGTGAATTACAATGTTTTGGTACCACAGCGGATTTAAAACATAAATATGGTGAAGGTTATAATTTAATTATTGAATTAACATCGTTATCCGACGAAAATCAACGTAGCACACAACAACAAGAACAACAAACAGTAATTGTTTATTTTTCTATTCTTCCCAGGGAAAAATTTTCGCTGATTTCAATCAAATTATTCTGCAAAAAAATCAAAATTGAAATCGATTGATAATTTTGATTATCGTAGATCATGAATTAACCATCACTTAATATTGCTACTCATTCAGTAAGAAATTTTCGGATTAGAATTGATTATTTAGCAACAAAATTGAAATTGTCAGTCGATTTTAAATCTTACTGTTTCTTCAGAATAATCAATTTCAATCCAAAAATTTCATACTGAACAAGTAGCAATGTTAAGTGATGATTAATTCATGATCTACGATAATCAAAATTATCAATCGATTTCAATTTTGATTTTGTTACAAAATAATTCGATTAAAATCAGCGAACATTTTTCACTGGGTTACAAATCGTGATTTGAGAGAATGTTGCAAACTCAGATTGAGTTTGACTCAGAAGTGTTAGTTTATCTTGAATTCAAACCGATACTGAAATTCAATGTTAAGCTCGCTTTGTATTCAACTTCGAGTATTTTAAGAGAGAGGGATCTAAATAAGTTTGTCCTAGTTAACTTTAAAGTTCATAATTTTTATATAAAGGAGCAATGTATAATTCGCATCTTATTTCTTGATTTGTTTATATAAATACAAAATACAGAATGTTAGAGGGAATTAAAGCTTCTCAGGAGAATCATTCCAATAGTCGGAATTTATCGGAGTCTAACAAATGTCTCTCGCCAAACTCAATTTATGATATAGCGTTCAACCATAGATGTCCATCGGGGTTGAGAATTGGTAACTCAGGCGACGGTCTTCGAAAATTCTTTCAAACTTTCCCAGCATCCTTGAACTAAGTTAGAACTGTAGGTATGAATCCATGAGATTCATCTAGTCCGTGGTTGTTACGCTTATGGACACTTGAATCTTGTGTAAATGTATAAAATTTTGAAATGTCTAGTAAAGCATACCTGGTGCCACTATGAGAATATTTTTTAAACATCTTCCACGTCGTCATGGACATTTCTTTATTTAACCGTCGCATCCGCTATCAGATTCATTCGTTTGCGCTTGCTATCGGCACGGACGCGCCTATACAAACTTTGACGTTGATGTTTATTATTTTTTACTGTTTTCTTTTCTAGGATCGAATAAGCGATACAGCTAACACAGTCGATATAGAATTGGATATAACGAATTCTTCTACAAATGCTTCGATGCGTTTTGAGCGTTTAACAGAGTTTCTCAAGTCCTATTTGTCCGATATACGTATGAAAGAAGCACATAGTGATAGAATAACATATGTATTAATAGACGATCCTGAACATACAAAAGTGTTTCCGGCAATGCTTGCGGCTCTCGATCAAAATAAAAGTCATTATAATATTAAAAGTTATGGCTTGTCAAGTAGTAGTCTGGAACAAGTATTTCTTCGTGTAGCTGATGAAAAGAAACGACCTGAAGATTATGAGCGCTTATCACGTTGGAAAAGAATAAAAAATTGTGTGAAACGTTGCTTTAGAAAAAACAAAACTAATGAACAAACAAATACCAATGAAATGAATGAAGAAACAAGTAACAATGAAATTCATGAAGAAGAGAATAATCATGATCAAGAACAAGTGAATGAATGCTTGAGCAGTAAGTTTACAGATAAAGGTTTTTGAATTTTAATTCTATCAAAATTTTTGATATTTAAAACACGACAGCGGAATAAACTAACTATGATCGCCGTTTTCATAATCAAAATACAATTTTATTAAACATTATATTGAAAAAAGGAAATATACTAAAACTGTAGATGTGACTATTATTTTTAGACGAATGGAGTTCGTATACTATTGAACGTTATACTGGTATACGTTATGTAGCTATACAAGTAATAGGATTACTTATAAAACGATTTCATCGCACTAGACGCAATATCAGAGGATTAATTGCTGAAGTTGTTTTTCCAATAGCATTCGTTTTACTTGCTGTAATAATTATTAAATTATCTGGAAAGTCCAGTGATCCACCACCACTTATTCTTCATCCATGGTATTGGGGTAAACCAAATTATATGTTTCATTCAATATCTATTAATGAAAGTTCATCATTATCGAGATCTATTCAACAAACATTTACTCAGTCACCATCATTAGGAACACGTTGTATAAAATCTTCTATATTAGATACAAAATTATATCCATGCGATTCGTCAAAAGTTGGCTATAATCAAATTTCAACAAGTGAAGAAATAACAAATGCACTAAATAATGTTGATTATAATATAACGCATGTATCACCAAAGTGTGATTGTTGGGAAAAAATGCAAGTATGTCCAATAGGTGCTGGTGGGCCACCGCCAAGTTATGATACAACACAAACACAGGATAACTTATATCGCTTATCCGGTTATAATATAAGCGACTGGTTTGTAATATTAAAAAAAATATGAATAGACTTTTCTCACACATATTTATAATTGAGGGCGTTTTTTACTTTCGTTTAGGTTAGTGAAAACAGAATTTCTTGAGCAATATTTAATGAAACGTTTTGGTGGTTTTGAATTTTTACCACAACATGATCTGAATAGTATTGATTTAATCAATCAATCATCAATCAATCAACTAATAAACGTCATAAGTCAAACCAAGCAGTCAGCATCAGTGATCGATGCAGCTAAAGTTGCTGATCTCTTTCGTATATATCCACCACAAATTTCGGTAAGCAATTGAAGTCGAATTCATTGCATTCATATTGATTCTTAGATTACAATTTTTTATAGAACACAGCAATTTTGATTTGCATGATAAGATAAGAATAATGAACTAGAAACTTGAGTTGAACGAAATTCGATTGTAAAATCGATTTTTATTTGAGGCGCATGTCTGTTCAAAATGATGTAGCAAAATAAGATGAATGCATACTATGTCTACATATTTCTATCAAATAATTATCAGCAAAGTTTTTATTCGTTGCATCGTCAACTTATCGCTAGTTAAAAACTCACAGACACTGTAATATTTCGATTGTTTCTAGAGTGAGACTAATGATGAACCATTCGACCAGGATGCTTAATGAGAAAGAATAGTGTGAGTTGAACTTGTACAATATTCGTACCATGTAAAATAACTATCATCAACTCAAGCTTTTAAGCTATTTCACAGTGGAGAATTCGATATAATCCTACTATATTTGTTGCTCCACTAGTAATTTATTCGGTATATTTCATTTGACAAGTGCTGAACAAAGCCAGAGGTTTCTCAAATGTCCAGATCTTGAAAATTTTTGAACCTTGTGATGAAGACCCATGTTGAAAAGCGCTCTCAACATTAAATGTGTTCAAGTAGGATGCTGACTGATTGCAGTTGAATCTATGAATTCACATTGGAAGAGCTCTGACTATCCGAGAAATATGGCCCATACATTATAGCCGTCGAATAAAACAATCGAAGAAAAATATTTTGTTTCTTCATGTCTAGTATCAGATTTCGATTGAAAATACTTCATTGGAACTATTTGCAGCACTTATTGAATTCGATTTAGGTCTACCTAATCGAGAATCCCTCAACGGATCCCAAGGGAGTCCCAGAAAAAATGTGAAATCTCGTGGGGGATCCACGAAGGATTTATGAAGGAGTGCACGAATGCGTTCACCGTTTTCTTTCGCGCATATTAAAGTATCTAAGAAACTCAACATTCAGAAAAAAATGTTTCAGTTGATGCGAACAGATGAAACAGTTATGATACTGTGAAAGAGTGAACAGACCTCGTAAAGCTTCATATTAGGCCTTGTGGATGTCCTGGGAAAGTTTTGGGGACTCCCTTATAATCCACGGGGATTCTTTAAGGGATGCTCGACTACGGCTAAAAGTTTCGGTACCTGGCAGGAATTTGCATGCAGGTATACTATGAATAAATTTTAAATCTAGCCATGACCATGAGTGCTTTTCTAATAATTATCTACATATATTCCATAGACTGAAAAGATAGAGTTTATAGAGAGAAATTTGTCTTTGTCTGCTTCTAAGGGCTACCTGAGGTTCGCCAATAGGACTTTCGCCATTGGCGAGAGGCTAATGAACATTTGTCAACATACACCCTGTACTTTAGTCAATTGACAAATATCCAGTGCACTTTCTCCAATTAAAATGTGACGGTATGGTGTTGATTAAAAATATTGATACCAACTGTATTCCTACCTATGTCGATTAAAACGAAGTCGTTTAATTCCGAATACGCACAGAAAATGTTGATAAAACGGAGTCTTTACGGCAACAAATGGAATCAATACGGTTTACCCTCGGTTCCTAACAGACAATATTATCTGAAGCAGAGATGCGCACCGATTTGCACCCGTATTGTAAACGGGCCGTATTTTCCCGTTTTCCAAGAATTTAAGGATAAAATACTATGAACTGTATCGTGCTGCATTATTATAGTAAACATTCGTAAGCTCACCGTATTACATCCGTTTACCATTTTCATTGAATCGCCTTTTATAATATATTTTTGTTGAAAAATACGTTGTTCATTACTCTTGTCATTTCAGCAATTTTTTATATGTATTCATTTTTTTAATCCGAAGAGAGCAAAATTAGATACTCAAAAATGAAAATATTTGCATCATGTTTGCAACCGACTGATGAATTAAATTAAAACACTTTCGGAAACGTTTGTGCAATGAAGCACGGCTCGTGTTTTATTGCTGTTGAAAACTAAAAGTGAAAGAATTTATTCATTGTGTGTACGATTGAACTCTTACCTTAAAATCTATTGGATCGATTTCATCTGAAAAATTTAATAAAAGTTGAATTTAATTTCATTATTGAAATAAAATGAAATTTATTAGGGACTATTCGTTCGGGAACGAATAGATTCTTAATGCATTATTTTCTAGAAATATTGGTTCGAATACATTTTCAGTGTTCGATATCTTTATGCGCGTATTTGCCAAGGCACTTAGTCAATGAGAACCTAAAGAATATAACTAGATCTGATTAAGTTCACACAAGAAAACAAATATATAGTTGTTCCCAAAAAGGGATGAGAAAATGAATGTAAAATTATTTTTCAACTCTTTACCTACTTCGATGATTACTATCCATGAAATCTTTCCATGAGTAGACAAATTGAAAAAAATGTGCACAGCCAAGATTTATATATGCATATTTCAGCTTGAAAATAGCTATTTTAATTGAGGAAACTGAGCACAATGATACTTTTAGTTGTATTCGATGTCAGTTTAATCGTTTTGTATCCGAAAGCGTGTGACTATTTAAAATTGTTTGTTCATTTTACTATAAAATTTATGATTTATGATAAAAATAGTTAATATCAACAAAACAAACACTAAATTTAGTGTGCGAAATTACTGATAATAACTTTGAAAAATACGATAAAAGACTGTCCGTAGACGATGCTCGTTACAGCGTCGTTTACTGTACTCCATATATGGTAACAAAAACCCCTTCGGAATTTATTCGTAGGCACACTAAATACGCATAATGGTATACCGAAAATATCGTCTCTTCATAAAGTTATCGTTTTTTCACCATTTACTGGTGTATATACGGAGTGTATTTTACAATCTGGGTAGTAGCTACTCGTCTATACTGTAGTCATGGTTTTATTCATAGATTTAGATTTTATATGAATTAGCTGGCGGATAACAGTTATGTTTAGCATAGTACAAACAGCTCTTTATTCTTCACCTACAAGACAAAAAAAGTCTACTTATGCAGCAGCGCGTAAAAGTTAACAAAGTACAGAAATCTTAAAATTTATTTCATTCGAAAGAAAGATCTTCAACTGAAATAATCAAACTCGAATTCATCTCATTCGCATTCTCAAGTGTATCACCAGCTGGTGAATAGGTGCTTTGTAATGGATGTTTCATTTATCTTACTCGAACAACCTTTTAATAATGTTAGCTATAGTTCTTTTGCTTCACTTGCGTATGAATCTTCCACTTCCATTAATAAAAATCGATTCGACTTTCGTCGATTTGTTCTCTCGATATTTGCCATTTGGCGAAAGCTCAGTGGGCTTTCTTCAATATGTGCCAGGAAAATTTGCCAATTATTGTCGAAGTTCCGGAACCCTGTTTGTAACACTTGATACAAGTGGTCAGAACAATGATACTATGAACTTAGCCATGGTACGAATAATCATTTCTATGGTATCATTCACCATACATGAGTGTTTATATTTGGCTTACTAAGTAGAATTACATTGTGTACCTGGATGTTAGAATGGATACTGATTTGAGAGCACTATGGAAAGAGACGGTGTATTTTTCAATTTGTATACGTTTAAAGTAACTGAGCATACTTGATTTTTTACTGCGTAGAATATAATTTATTTATATCACAGTACAAAGCAATCGAACAGTTCACAAAGAGATATTTAGTGGAACAAAAATTGTATCTGTTGTTGAAAAGAGAGTGATGAAAATATCAAGTGCTTCTGTCTATGTTACTGGGAAAGAAACTCGAAAGACTGACTTTTGCAGAGCACCAGTATGTAACAATTTATCTTTCCAGGCTACCGAGTATATTGGCAAAATCTGAAATGTGTTCAAAAAAACCCAGGAGGATGATTCCGACACTTGGATCCGATCGGATGCCTCTCTGATCCGATCATGTTTCCATCGGACTTTCTCTAATCCGACGAAATCCCATCGGATTCCTGGTTGTGATCCGACATTCGGATCCCTAGTATTGGGTTTTATCGAATCCTACTATCGGAATCCGATTGGATTTCATCGTATGATTAGACAGGCCTCTACTATTGGGTTTAAATGCTAATTCGTACACAAATAAGAAAATAGATTTCTCCCGTCGGATCCGTTACTGTTTCCACAACCCGGATTCCCATAGGATTTCATCGGATTGTAGGATCCGATCGGATTCGTTATCGGATTCATTCACCTGGGAATTGACAATCAGTGTAGTTTAACTACTAAAAATTTTCGAAAGTTGTTGGATACTCTTTACATGAAAACGGGTTGAATTAATTATTAGAAATCAAAAGAGGAGTCAGAAAATAGCCACATGAAAATTATTCTCGAAATTCAATACAACAAGATTGAGATAGAATTGTTTGCCAAATACTGCCATACCATCACTATCCTACTCAATATCGGGTTACTTAATGATATTCGGTGACCCGAATTCCGATAGAGCTTTTGTTTGCTTGTCGGATTGGACATATTCCATAAGATCTGGCATCGGATTTATTCGCCAGAAATTGTGAAAGAAAATGTAATTTTCCGTATTGATTGTCTATAATACAGTAGAAATCAAGTTTTGCAATACAACAATATATGGTAGTCAACAACAGCCCCCACCCCTACCAGATCTAAGGTATTATATATTATGAAAATCTGAAAACTTGTAAGCCTATAATCAGTCAAGAATATAGATCAGAACCATGAGCTTGTCTAGATTGCTTATCAGTATCAAGAACAATAGTGGGTGACAATGATAAACATTTATTTTTCTTTTGAACTTTCTATTTCTCCAAAACAAAGAACTTCGTGGATTAGTTCTCACATGGAATAACATGATATTTTGAGTGATGAAAGGTTATACACATTATTCGTCACTTATATATATAATCAAATATCATGAATTAATCATATATTTGAACATATGTAACTAGACAATTCAATGGGCAGCTTTTTCAGGTAGAAAGCCTTGGTGTATTGAAGTAATTGATGCAAGCTCTCGGGGATCTGATATATTTTTTTGATGAATTGCATGGAAACACATTTTTAGACCTCTAGGATTATTGGTAGCAGATATCTGGTAGGACGGAGACTTTTATCAACTACCATTCGTTTTGCGAAAGGTCTAACGGTTACATGTGAATCCAAGTGTTAAATTTATTCCGTATTTTACGTTAAGAAAATTTATGACTAGATGCTCATATTTACTAGTTGTTCAAAGCCTGACAATCTTGGACCTAATGAATCGGTATCAATTTACGCTACTTGTTCTATTTCAGGTTTGGTATAATAACAAAGGATGGCCATCAAGTGTAGCATTCCTAAATGTATTTAATAATGCATTATTACGTGGTCAACTTCTTCAAATAAATTCTTCTATACCCATTGAAGAATATGGTATAACAGCTATTAGCCATCCGTTACCTCAAACAAGTGTTGAAATCGATAGCACTTTACAAAATACTATTACTAATGAAGTTGTTACAGCAATATGTGTTACCTTTGCATTAGCATTTACTCCTGCAAGTTTTCTTGTTTTTCTCATCGATGAACATGCAACAACATCGAAACATTTACAATTCGTGAGTGGCGTTAAAGGTAAAATTAATCGTTCGAATACAATAAGATAAATTCATTTCTCTTTTTTGTTTAGGAATAACTTATTGGTCAGCCAACTTTCTTTGGGATTTAACAAACTATAGTGTATCGATGACGTTTTGCATTATTATATTTCTAGCCTTTAATATTCAATCCTATGTATATCAAATGAATTTTCTTTGTTTTTTCCTATTATTATTTTTGTATGGTTTCGCACTAATACCATTAATGTATTCCATAAATTATTTATTTCAAACTCCATCAACAGGTTTTGTTGTTATGTCGTCAATTAATATATTTATTGGATTAATGACAACAATATCAACAATAACGTTACAAAGCTTTGGAGATACATCGAGTTTGGGAAAAGTTAATAATATTTTAACGAAATTATTTTTAATATTCCCTCATTATTGTTTTGGACGAGGTTTATTTGATTTGGGTATAACATATGAGACGAACACACTTAGTCTTAAATATAGTTAGTTACTCGTCTAGTTTGCTTTTCAGATCTCATAGAAATCGTCGTTTGTTTATTGATTTATTTTTCTAGTTCCAAATTATGTTCCAATATCACCATTTCAATTTAACCTTGTTGGCCGAAGTTTAATGTCACTTTGTATTCAAGGTGTTGTCTTTTTTATATTTGCAATACTTGTTCAATATCGATTTTTCATTTCACATCGGTAAGAAAACAGTAACATCAGATTAATATACTTTTATCAAATGTCATTTATATCTAGTTGTTGTATTCGTGTACCGAAACATTTATCATCGTCCAATGAAGATGAAGATGTAGCTGAAGAACGACAAAGAATTTATTCAGATCGTGATAATATGAGTGGTGATGTTTTACGTATGATAGATTTAGTTAAAGTATGAATGTGAGAAGAGAAAAAGAAGAAGGAAATTTTTCTTCTATTATTGATAGATTTATGGTTGGAGCTTTGGAAAAAAATTTCCAGCTGTTAAAAAGACATGTGCTGGTGTTAAACAAGGTGAATGTTTTGGTTTATTAGGCATAAATGGTTCTGGAAAATCGACTACATTTAAAATGTTGACTGGAGAAATTTCAATGACCAATGGAAATGCATTCATCAATAATTATAGTGTTGTGAAACAATTAAGTGCGGTTCATCAAAATTTAGGGTAAACACAAAAGATTGGCTGTATGATTATAGATTCCTTTTCTTTTAGTTATTGTCCACAATTTGATGCACTTGATTCTTTATTAACAGCACGTGAACACCTTTATCTATATGCTCGTTTACGTGGAATCAAAAGAAAAAACATGTCCTTTGTAAGTTTACTTTGATCATGGTTAATGGAATTCTCTCAGTCTAGAGCTCTCTCTTGAGTAGCGTGCATTCTGATGAAAGCTAATTATGCGTAGTAGAAATAAGAAGTAACGAAATCGTTAAGCAATCAAAAGAAAAATATGCAAATCATAAATATGTTTCGGTTCTATGAAATAGGAAAAGTATTTTGACTAAGAACAAAAATGAATCAATTTATTTTCATAGTGGAAAAAATTAATGCATCTGTTATACCCTGAAAGAAAATAGCATATTGTATCGAACTATTTATTTTATTAAGTCGAAACTATAGAAAAAAGTATCGCTAAAATTCGAGACACCTTCTAAATGATAGTTAATGATCAACTGATCTCGTTTAGATTTCTGCTTAAGTAAAAAATTTCGGGCTGGTTCTGTTTGACACCTGTAATTTTGATAGTATAGACGACGTATTTGTGACGCCTTTAGAACCTATGATTAAATCTTGACCCCAAGCATGACCATGATAGTTGCGAGTGGCTATAGAATCAGTTGTATTCATCTGTCTTAGTCACAATTATTAGTCAAAATGAGTATTTTGATAATTATATCTATATCCATAGACTCCAAGGCGAAAAAGTGAATCCCAGTATCCTCTGTATCCCGGATACTAGGATTGGTAAGAAATCTTTGGATCCGTGGTACGATGGGAATACAGATAATATAAGGGATATTCGAAGAACACAGGAAATATGATGAGGGTGCAAAGGATCATCGAGGCTGTTTTCTCCTGGGTAAAAAAATGATGGAATGAGGTATCCTGAAGCAGGCGAATTGAAGTTTAGTCTTCTCGTTCTACACTATTTCGCTCAGGCAACTGTCTTGCAAGCATCGAATGAACGTTAGAAAAACGAACAATCAAATACCAAGCAACCTCTCTCATTATTATTTTGAACTTAATTCGTCATATCACATAAGACTATGCAGTGTACTTGAACACATATGCAAAAATTCTATTCAAATCAATTGATATCGATTGAATGTCTTAACTAGTACTAAGTCGGTATTAAACACATTTTATAAATCGTATATAATGTGTATTTTATTGAATTCATCGATTATTATCTTATGTGTCCTATATGTATCCTCTGAATTCGCTGGGTCCGGGATGTAGGAAATCCGCCCCCCCCCCTCCTTGATAGAATCATGTAATCTTTGAAAGATAGAAATACATCTTTAGATTAATAGTGTTAATGTACCCACATTGAATCGAAAGTATTAGGAAAATGTTTGTTTTACAGATTACTGAATGCTTGTTAAAACGACTTGGTCTTACACTTTGGGGTGATCGACCTGTAAAACAATATTCTGGTGGTAATAAACGTAAATTATCAACAGCTATTTCACTTATCGGAAATCCATCGATTATATTTATGGATGTAAGTTTGAGAATAAAATCTGTTCTACAGAACCCAAATAATTAATAATCAAAATCAGGAACCAACAACTGGCATGGATGCACGCGCGAAAAGATTTCTATGGAATTGTATACTAGCATTAACTGGTAAAGATCATAAATCAGTTGTCATAACATCCCATTCAATGGAAGAATGTGAAACATTATGTAATCGTACGTAGATTTTATGCTTATTTATTTATGTTTTTTTGAATGTATGGACTTTTTTCCTCAGGTCTGGTTATTATGGTTAGTGGAGAATTCAAATGTCTTGGTAGTGTACAACATTTAAAAGCGAAGTAAAATGAAGTTTCTTGCTCTTGTTTTCAGAAATTCTTTTTCTTTTATTCTGTTTAAAGATTTGGAGACGGTTATAATATAATTGTTCGATCAGATATTAATAGTGATACGGATAGTATTGTTAACTATATGAAACAGCGAATACCAGAAGTTTATCTTAAAGAAGAACATAATAAAATACTTCATTTTCGTGTGTCGACAAATGTTCCATTATATAAAATGTTTAGTGTTCTGGAAGAAGCACGACACGAATTAGAGAACGTAATATTAGATTATACAATAACACAGGTAACGCTTGATGATGTATTCGTTAATTTTGCAAAAATACAAGAGGAAATTCAAGCGACAAAAAGAAACAACAGTAATGATGAACATAGTTGTTTGAAAAGGAATATTTTATATAAATTATTTCATAGAAAACACAAAAATATGATTCGTAAGTTAAATGATTCTAGGCTTTAGTTCTATATAAATAATGTAGTTAAATGAACTATTTAGAATCAACCAAACTTTAACGAGTCACTATATGGTATGTAGTCGTTTTAATCTTTGATATGCTTGTTTTTATTTTATTTTTCTATCATTTAGATAATATCTTTCTTTTAATGATATCTTGAAACATTGTAGAAAGACTGTCAAGAATCGTTTGATATTATCCACGCAATACTACAAAATACTCGAAAGTACAGAAGTTCCTTACTAATGATTTTATATGTAAGTTCAGAGCAATAGAATTAGCGTTGTTGGTTCATAGTTGATTATGCATTAATGAAAAATGAAGATATTGTATCTCTTTTAGATATTCGACGAATTCGCTCAACGACAAGTACTCGAGTTAATTTTTCTTTTATTCGAATCGTAATAAACTTGATATAAACCTACTGTAGCTTTATATTTGTATCATGACTAGGAACTATATTTTTGTATGAGGGATTTAATAATAAGATGAAATTTAAGATACGATTTTCACACTTTGGCGTTACAAACAGCATTACCATTGAATAGCATAGATGTTTGCGTTTCGTGTGTGAAGGGATGTGTGTATATGGTATTACGGTCATCGCCTACATACTATGAAATCAAATCACGATGTTTCGGAAGAGAAATGAACCGACCGAACTGTTAGAACTTTCGAACTGAACTCATATAAGTGTGGATCGGCAAGAAACAGAAACTGTTTCCCTTCTGAAGAACGTAAAGGACGTCGAAGTTTATATGATTTATACAGGGAAAATGTTTTCAATTGTCACAATTCCTACAACATATCATCGATTGTCAAAGCTGTTAAATTTGATTTTTCGAATTAGATGTCGTTGAAGCACTTAACGTGATTTTCTCGAAGAGCAAGGTCAGTTTGAAAAATTGTTTTCATTCAATTTATTTTTCGAAAAAGTAAATGGTATTTCATTTTCGCTTGTATTATTCACTTTTGCAATAAAGACTGATTCTGCCAGTGTCCCAGTTAAATCATTATTTTGCAAGCTAAGAGAATATTTACAAAACAATACCTATATGATAAGGAGAAATTCATTGATATTTATTTTGTAAGAATAGATTCTTAGATACTAGATCGAATTGTCATTCAAAGCACTAATCTATTTGCATCCTTGTATCGTTATCGTTGATCATACCTCGATAGGCTAATTCAATAAGGCGCGAAAGGCTGAATTCCAAATGTACATTTGATTCGAACTTTTGAGCTTCATTAATAGCTTGTTGTTTAGAAGATATTGGTGCTAGACAAGTTATAGTACCTGAAATAATGACACGTGCATTTTCCATTATATTTGTATGAGCCAATAAGATGTTTGATTCATATGTTGTGTGACATGCTTGTGCGAGGCGATCAAAATCATCCATGCCAGGCAGATTAGCGTTTATCGCTAGACAACCATCGGGTTTTAGAATACTATTTAAATTAGAAAAAAACTGTTCTTTGTTCATATGAGCAGGCATTGCTTCTTCAACAAATGCATCAATGAAAATGATATCGTATCGATGAATTGTTTCGTTCACGTAACGGAAACCATCATCGACTATGATCTATTCGTATAGAAACAAAAAGGGATTAGATCACATAAGTGTATTCAATGTTGAACAACAATAGAGAGAGAGAGAACGAACTTGTAGGCAACCATTAACCATCAACTCAGAGAGGTTGAAATATTCATACGCGAGTTCAATCACAGTTTCATCTATTTCAACGACATGAATTGAAACTGATGAGAAATAATGTCGAATCAACATAGGCATGATGGCACCACCCAGGCCTATGATCAGAACATGTTTTGCTTTTGGTCTACATATAAATGGGATAAAAAATAATTTCATATAAATATCACATGGTCGAAAAGGTTGCCGCAGATCGACAGCTGACTGCCATCCGAGCCATCCATTGTTTCCGAAATAGAGAACAAGAGTGTCGTCATAGAAACGTCCTACAGTAACGTTGTAAGCGTCCAAAGATGATTGCCGTTCAGCAAAAATTATTTGTGGAGGTTCAGAACTGTGATGAACACTAATACACTTTGTTGGTGAACCAAACCATTCAGTGTGTGCTGCAAAGTTATCATGAGGTAGAGCAAGTGAACAAGGTGCCAATCGATTGTGACCGGCAAATGTCACCCCAGGCAGTATTATTGACATTGCTTTGATTATACAACTAGGACCAATGTCGACAGGTCGAAGTTTGAGCTGGCGTTTTTCATAGGTGTGACACTAACGAGATAGAAAACAAGCAAGTCATTATATTCCATTTTTTAAGTGCATGCATTTAATAACATGCTTACCTGTATTTGAGATGTAGATGATAGACGACAATGATTCCCTATGGTGATTAAATGTGCATCATATAATATGTTCATGTCATCGATTATGACATCTTCACCAATCCGAGTACTAAATAGACGAAGAACAACAACGAGCCACTGTGTACCACCTAATAAGTAGCCTATCCATTGAGTGTACTGCACAAACATGATCATCGCTAGTGTGATGCGCCAATCTTTCTTCATACCATCTAGCAATGGATCAGTTTCAATGCTACAGTTATTGGAATCTAGTAGATATTTGTACCCAACATGAGCAACAATGGTATACGTAATTAAAAAAATGAGTGGTGTCAATATTAACAGATTGAGACTGTAAGATAATTTCATGCTGAAAACGAGTATGAAGGCGAGTAGAAAAACATTGATTAAGTTCATGAGCATGTGTTGAAAGTCATCAAAGATAACTCGATGTGATGTTTGCATCGGTTGCTTGGCTATATGCGATCGATCATCATCGGGCAAGATGAAAGGCATGGTACGAGCTGGAACACCAAGAACAATATCACCTAGTTGAAAAAGAAAAACCAGTAACCTACATACATTTGTCTAACGATTGTGGAAACATCAGCAGTAAATATATGAATTATGCTTACCTTGGTCAATATTACTGGACGTCAAATCAACTCGTGTCAAGCAGCTCACCATAACATCTGATGAAAGGCAAACTCCTGAACGAATGATACAATTATTAGCAAGGAATGACCGACGACCGATTTGAATTCGGCCACTAACAACGCATTGACCGTTGGTGGTGATATCATATGGAAGAAAGCAAACTTCAGATGCCGTTGTTACACTCTGTTCAATAACCAACAGGTTTGGTGGTACTACCAGAAATGGAGTGAAATGTGCAATTTTTACATCATTAATTTCTATAGAGACGCCGAGCCATTGAAGAATCCATGGAGCGAACGAATTAAAATCGTCAAAAACAGTTGATAGACAAGGAGCGAATGAATTAGTGACTAATTGACGTAGCCAAAATTGGAGAAGAAAAGGCCACGAATTGATCGAATGTGAGAAGTTTTCTTGAACATGACCAACTAGAAATCGAAGGATAAGAAGAGCAATGCTTGAACCGAAAAGAGACCATATGAGCCAACAGACTGGCAAGCTACAGTATAATGGGAAGTAGTGCAGATTGTGCCAGCTAAACTTAACTATGAATCCATGCATAATAGCTGCTATTAGAATGGTAGCAAGCTGAAAGAGAGACTTATCATAAGTAAATTGACACGGACACGATTCTTCCTTATGTATTCCAGAAATCCGCCCTGTAATAGCTGTCAATGGTTCGCTAAAGACATAATTCTCCATATCAACTCGGTCATGTAAAACACACCGAGCACCAACAGAACAGTGAGATCCAATGCGAATTTCGTGCAAAGCGTAAGTACGATCATGATATGTGAGCGAGGAAAGGGTGACCTCGTTACCAATATAAGTGTCATCACCGATTTCGAGAAGCCATGGGACATCTATTCGACTGGTGTAAATAAACGTTCTTTTTCCGATGCATGCGCCGCACAAACGAAGATAAGAATTATAAAATTGAGTACCGAGTAAATGGCTGAGCCAATATGTATTGAGTGACCATAATCGTCTTAGAAACCATAAACGATAGTAAGTACATGAATACAATGAGTCTTGACGTCGTTGAGAAGGACCGTCGAGCAGCTTCATAAATATAAGATACTGCAACATATGCATCAATGGAACGAAAAGTGCTTGAATTAAAAGAGTATCTAATCGAACGACGACAAGTATCGGCCATAGCCATTGCCACATGAGTAGAACGGTGCCTATAGTTTCAATGAGCCATGAAGATAGAGGTCGAATAGAATAATCAATATCATCTTCTTTCTTCCCTAGATCAAGCTCAGTATTGGAAAGAAATGGCTCCAAGGCCGATGCTAGCATGCGCACAGACGGATTTGCGAATAAAAGACTAACATCCATTCTTTCAAATAACTCTTGACGAATTAGATTCAAAGCACGCATTGCTCCTAGTGATGTACCACCTAATTGGCCGAATGTATTTTCTATGTCAGGTAGCGATTTACAATGGAATGCTCGAATAAAAATATCTTGTAATTTGCTTTCAAGTGGTGAAAGAATTCTCGGCATTGTATCCCTACCAACCGTATCTCGCAGCTGCAATAATTTTACGTTTAATGCATTTCTATCCACTTTACCATTAGAGCTTAGTGGCAATTCAGTAACAAATACCCATTTCAATGGAATCATGTATGAAGGTAAACGACTTCGACATGCAACAGTAATTTCCTCTTCCAGCTTATATGCTTCATAGATTTCTTTTACTAGAACGAAACTAACCAAAATATCATCATCTTCAAGACTTTGCACAGTCACAACACAATTAGCAATATAGGTCGATGATTCAATGATCACAGATTCGATTCCACCAAGTTCAACTCGTTGTCCCCTCACCTTGACTTGAAAATCTCGTCTACCCACAAAAGCTAGGTCACCCGATTCGAAGTCCAACCGAGCCAAGTCACCAGTTCTATAGCACTGCTCACCACCAATATCAATCAATACTTGTGAAGTCAGATCCACTCTTCCATAGTAGCCAGCAAACACGCCGACGCCTAGATAAATTCCAACAAAAATGAGAAGTGACTTGAACATGCACGAGTAACGAATGATTTACCTCCAACGATGATTTCTCCGAGCTGTCCGGCTATTACTGGCTGTCGATATTCATCGAGAAGGTGAATGCGATAGCCCAACATTGGACGACCAATCGGTATTGAGATCATAGTGGATAGATCTTCTCGACGAACTTTGTAGAAAGTCGCAGCTTCCGTGATTTCTGCAGGTCCATAAGAATTCAAAATTTGACATTGGTCGTTAATAAAAGGTAAAATCTGGCGAAGTGTTGTACTAAACAGTTGTTCGCCTTCAAACACAAAATGCAGACAACAAGATCTTAGCTCAATTGACTGAACTCTGATATTCTATTGATTCAGTTCATTCACATTATATTGCAGACTGACACATAAGAATTAACTAGTCGCGAAAAATATATAGATCCTTTGCATGTGGCTATGAATCACCAGAAACATATTGATATAGGCTACTGATGTTTTTCAGCGATCTCGCAGTGATGCTCATCTCTGAATGATTATCATTAGGGATACTTCAAGTCTATATTTATGATTTATTTTTCTAGCTACAATAATACAAATCCCTTTAGCATGTTGTATCTTCAACAATTGATCTCAAATATTCTTTCAGATAGATGATTCCCTACGATTAATGATACTAAACGTATTACAGTATAGCAAATAAAGAACAGCCATTTTCATATCAGTCATAGTCCTTCCTGAGTATTTTTTCAAATTTGTCAACAATTATTCTACGCGATTTTCTCATCAATCGCGTTATTATTGGTATGTATCAGAGACTGAATAGCATTTTAGAAGTTGCACTCCTTCGTCAATTGATTTTGTCCATTACAGAAATACTAAGAGCAAATCACGTTTTCTTCAACTTTATATGCTTTCTCAGGGTTTTTGCACTACAAGAAATTGATTGCACATGTTCGGAAGTTTTAAGATTCATATCTCAGAGAAACCTATCAAAACTATGGAAGTAGATATTACGGCAGAAAAATATCACCGAAATATTGATTTTACGGGGTTCTCGAAAATACTAGTTCGACTATACATGCGGCACTACTGCAGTGAAAATTTCAATGTTTCACACAAATATTCCTTGTCATTACGTCCATGAATAACCTATAATTTATCTTATGATAAGGAACACCTATAAAAAAATTGTGATGCAAAATCCATCGGAAACAGCACGAGGAACCTTCTACTCAGAACATCTACTGATTTTACAGGTTTACTACGAGTTATTGATTTTTATGAATCACACGATAACTCGATCTATTCCTACATCGACGTAATCAATGCAATCGGTATGTGATTCAATCGATGAATTTCTCAAACTTATTCAAGTTTACCTCCTAGATACCACAAACGCACGTTCTTGATTCTCGATTGTGCATGCCGATTCTCGTCGAGAAACGTTCCTAGAGCGTTCACCCACGATGGCACGGGTGCGATAAAAGTTACATTCTTCTGCTGAATCACTCTTGTTACGTAGTCGAAATCGAGATGACCTCCGCTTTTGAGTACTACAAGACGAGCACCTCGAACAAGTGCACCATCGATTTCATCCAAGTGTACGTCGAAAGAAGAACTTGCGAGTTGAAGAACGACATCGTCTGTCTGTATGAAATGTGCTTGCATGTAGCCCATGAAGTTGCGATGCCGAATTTGAACGGCCTTCGGTGTACCTGTCGACCCCGATGTGAAAACAATGTGGGAGATTGACTCGGGTGTCACAGTTACTTCGGATAATGCTTTCATCTGAGCATCATTAACAATATTGCTGTTGAAAAGTAGTGGATCAGAGAGGTCGACGAGTGGTAGACCTAGTTTACTGACATGAGAACGTGATAATTGATTTACAAGTATTAATTTGGTATTAGTTTGACGAGTGAGTGATTCCAGCCGATCGACAGGATCATTGGGATTGAGAGGAGCATAAATGCCACCCGACATCATAATGCTCATGATTCCGATAATCATTTCAAGACTTCGATCGACACATTGACATATAATATCGCCGAGCTGAACATGTTTTTCAGTGACCAAATGACACGACAGTTGCTGAACTCGGATCAATAGCTGGCTGTAGGTGAGCGACTGATTATCGAGTGTCACTGCCAATTTATTCGGATGAATAGCTGCTTGTCGGACAAACATCTGATGGATACAACCTGTTGCATCTGGTATTGTGGGATAGTTGCTCAACTGTTTTATCATGTTTCTTTCAGTTGGAAGTAGAACAGATAATTCATAGATAGGCTGACGGTTGTGATCGAACGATGAACAGAAGAGCTGTTCACATAGAATGTGAAACCGATCAGCTAGTGATTCGGCGGTCGTTGTGTTTAAAATGTCACAAGAGCTTTGGAATATACAGATTAGTCTCTGTAAACATGGATCATAATTGATTGTGAGGGATAGATCCGATTTCGATCGGATTTTGGTTGCAGCGATATGTTTTTCATGCATTGGAAAGGTTAGAATGGGTTCTAATCGAGCTTCAGAAAGTTGAATCTGTTGTTGATTATTCGTTATATTCTTGGAAGTGGGAAAATCGAACGTGATGCGTAACCTAGTGTCGGATGATAATGAAAATAATTTGAGAAGCCTTTGAAATGGGAAATAATCGTATTTTGCGCCTTGTTTGTATAATATAGTCATTCGACGTACTGAGCTTTGAAAATTTGCTGTTGGATCGATTTGATAACGTAGTGGTATTCTGTAATACTTGTTTATGCGTTAAGGTTATTGGAATTAAAAAGAGAAAAATAAGAACTTACACGTTTGCAAATGTGCCAACCATGTTTTTGAATTCGAGCCGACATCGACTATTCACATGTATGCCGATGCATAAATCTATCTCGCCATCTGATAGTTTTGAGAGAAAGATGGAGTAGCATGTGAGCAGTAAAGACTGTAATGATATGTTCATGAGTGATGCATAATCAACCAATGCGGTTACTAAATCATCATGGAACTCGACCGTAGCTATATGAGAACAATTAGTGGATGAGATATCAATCTGATCTTTGTTATGATGCAAAAAATAAAGACGGCGATTCCAATCGAAGCCAAGCATCATTTCATGCCAGTAAGAACTTGCCTGTTTCATTGGTATGGAGTGTTCAATACTTGCATCTGCATTATTGAGAGAAAATACAAAAATCTTCGAGAACACAAAAATGAAATGGAATTCTGATAGACTTACAGTCAATGTAGCGTAATTCAAGATCACTGTCAATTAGTGTTGTTTCGTTTTCAAAAGCGTAGGCTAGATCTCGATAGAATACATGAAACGAAGGAATGTCAAATGCAATCGGATGAAAGTTGAAAATTAAATAATCTCCTGTTTGCAGTAGTTCAGTGTCCTCCTTGCTGCTTTGCATAACAACGTGAACAAGAAATACGCGACCAATGCTCAGATCGAAATTCAAAGGATTAGAGAGTTCTTCAAACATAATTCTTTGCAAATTACTATAGCTGTTTGATATACTTCGCCGAAAGATAAATAGGTCATCATCGCAGCTTCTTGGTTGAACGATGCGCTGCATCAAACAGCCACTCTCAGAATCAACAAAAAATGATGTACGCAAAGAACTATGCTTGAGAACAACATGCCGAAGTGCACGTCGAAGACGTTCAATAGACAGGGTTCCCACAGATAATCGATAGAAAAATGGTTGTATACTACTAAAGACTAGTTGATCACGTTTTATCTGCTCATCTAACCAAATACTTGATTGACTGAACGAAGCAGAAGCTATAATAGAAATAGAAATAGTACTAATTGCACATATGGCAACTAATCTTCAAAAAGTATCGTACCGATGGAATCCGTTTCAGTCATCGTTGCAAACTTGTCATATTGCATATCAGTTAGTACTTCTTCGGGTAGAATTGTTGATAACTCACTGATGGGTTGTTCTTTAATTGTCGTAGTTGCTGAGATGGGTGAAAAAAATTGCTGGACGATGAACTGAAATCTCCTAGCCGTATTGAGAAGTGTCACTGAATCGAATAGATCTCGCGAAACAGACATTTCAGCTCTCAATGAACTTTTGTCGGCACTGTATTCTAAAGAAAGCATCATATTAAACATAGCTGCAGCAATTCTAGGCATTCCAATCTGCGTGGAATCACTTGTTAAACAAGGTAATGAATGTGCTTCTATCACTGATCCATGATCAAGTCGAACAAATGTTGTTTCGACTTCATCCAAAGTGAACATGGTTTGAATTAGATTGCTTTTATAAACTCCTCTGGTTGCAATTTGTTCGACAATAGATTGATACGGTAGATTTGAATGAGGTTGTGCTTCGTACATCATGTTCGATACTCTCGATAGTAATCGTTGAAATGAATCTTTTGGCTCAACATTGAGACGCATGGGAAGAGTATTAGCAAACATCCCAATGATTCTTTGTAGTTCTGGTCGGTAACGATTAGCTTCCACAATTCCAACAATGAGGTCTCTTTGGCCACCAGTCAATTTGAATAGAAAAATAAAGTAGATTGTCAGACAGACTTGATAAAGAGTGACATTGAATCGTGAAGCGTATTGAACAAGGTTTTCGACGATATCTCTTGTGAAGTGAATGTCAATGCTTAAACCATGACCTGGTGCTACATCGGCTGGGAGAGGAATTCGATTAACCGAGAAGTCGAGCGGTTTTTCAATATTGTAGCCAAACAAAAATTTACGCCAATAAATTTTAGCAGATGTCAGATCGATTTGTCGTTCGTGAACTGAATCTAAACAATAGGAATCTTATGCCCTAGTCGAACATCTTGTAAGCAAGATCTTAGCCAAGATCTTGGGTACAGATAAGTGAACAGATCTTGAAAATTTAGGTACAAGATAATCGTATTATCTTGTACTAAGAGCTGTAATAAGATCTTGGGTACAGATGTGTAAGAATCTTAGGCATACGAATCCATAATATCTTGGATACTGACTAAGATAAAAACGTGTCGCATGTGTCGTGGTTTGAGACACCATGTATGGCGCCTTCTGAAAATGTAGTTCGAACCTACCATGCAGCGCATCTTTTAGTTTTTCTGTAAAAACGTATTATGACATTTTTTTAAAATTATTTTCAATTTATTTATTTTTTCCAAAACAATTCAAGCAAGTCCGATCTTGGGACTTGAATAGCTTTGCGTTAGCTGGATCTCTGTGGGACTACTTCAGGGCAATCTTCTCCCAATCATCGATCGAGATCAGCATGTTCTCGAATAAGTAATAATCGAGAAACATAATTGAAAAATATACTTTGAAAATGTATGTTTCCTACGGTCGATCTTGTTGTTTATATACGACTGCATATGCATAACAGAACGGTGAATGACTACTAGTCAGCATCGAAATATACGAATGATGTCGCTCTATGTTTTACTCAAGATCTTGTGAGAAGATAATAGTAGCCGAGATCTTGTCCATGATCTTGCCGAGATCTTAGATACAGATATATTTGATACAACCAAGATATATCAATACACATTATCTTTTCAAGATCTTGATAAGATCTTACTTACTGATGCCAAGATTTCAAGATCTTGCTTACAAGATGTTCGACTAGGGTGAGGATCAAGTAATGTTAAAGAATAATTCTCAAAATCTTCATTTTTCCTATGAAATGAAATTCAAAGATATTTTAGATAGATTCTCTATTGAATCTCGAATGCTTTCCCACAATGATTTTCAAAAATATTTGGAAAAATCTGGTAACAAACAGATTTGATGTTTCATAAATTCCCGCGAGGGTATATTTTATTATGAATTATTGCAGATTTATGCATTGTAGGTTATCTACTTCAACTATTGATTTACTTGATCGGTTTCTGTTAAATTGTTATCAAACCACAATTCTAGATGATAAGGGCAAACAATTAAAAACCACATCACTTTTCAATTTTACAATTTTGGAAGATGGGTAGTCGTTTCCCTTGAAAAGTCATCAAGCTACGTAGATACTTTTTTCTACAATAAGTTGTCATTTAAAAAGGCCCAAAATCACAGATTTTTCATAATATCGAGAAGAGAATAGTTGAAGCCGTAAAATTATGACAAAAACTAATTCTCAGACTTTGGTCGATTTATAAGATGAACCTATGAACTATCATTAAAAAAGATTGTTGGAAAATGACGTAGATACTGTCTATTGGCTGCTCTGGCTAATTAAATCCCATGCCATTTGGAAAAACTGATATTTGAAAAAGTTCATCAATAAAAACGTCAATGTTGACTGTGGCATAAAAGGGTTACAGAAATGAATACACTAAAACATATTTTGATGAGAAAATAAATTCAAGAATATTCACTGCGACTAATATTCATTATAGCTGCCTAGCAATACAATTTCTTGTTGCTAAAATGATGCAAACGAAGAACCGAAAATAATTTCCAAGTTTAGAGAGAGAGAAAGTTGGTGCCTGAACAAACTTGAATATTGTGTGACAATCGGCTTTTACTGATGTCAATATCTAATTAACACTGTTTATTACATCGGAATATAAGAAAGCCACTTTTTTAAGTGCTCAATAATAATATAAAATAATAAGTAGAAACGTCAACTAGATAATGATTCTAAACACTGATTCACAAAAACTCATCTTCCATTATACCAAGGAGATTCTCATGTTTTGAACGAATCATGAAACAGTTCAGATTTGAATTCGATTGAAAACCTTTAGATATCATAAAATGCTAAGTTGAAGAAAGAAAACCAAAACATAAAATTAAATTGAAGTTTTCACGAAGGGAACATAAACTAACATAAAAAAGGACTTAATCATCAATTTAGTTAACATGAGCCTGAAATACAGATGTCACTTTCTTTTTGATGCAAAGGGAAAACCGAATAAAATATTTAATAGCATATGGTTAAACTATGAACTGCTTTCTGTCAAATAAAGAATAATTTTTTCAAAACATTTAAATCAGGCGAGAATACAAGCAAATGGTATACTTGATTTTCTTTTGCAAACTATGCATACGTACTATTTCATTTAAAATCTATTTTTTAATTCTCTAGAGTTAGCTTTTCAATAGCTTCAGAAATATTATATAGGGTTGCTGAAGATTCTGTTCGTGGATCTTCGATGTTTAATTATAGTAACACGTATTAGCTAGTCATTGTTATTTTATATATTAATTACTACTTTGTATGATTATTTGTTTGTATAATTATTAAGATGATTATCATAAGAGAGAGAAATCACACGTTTAGTTAGTATTTTTCTCATACTAACTAGCGTTGGTTTCAAAAGTACAGATCAGAAAATCAAGAGTAATAACAGATCTAAGAAGAGATGTATGACGATACAAGATGAACATCACAGTCTTTCAGAATTCTCGTACACGAAGTTCATATAACTTCTCCATAAACAATCGTAATACTAAGTCATCTACTACTATATAATAGGATTAGGCACGATCATAAACGACTATGCACGAGCCGTTTCTCTCCTTATACAAACATCGTAAGCCTGATCATGGCTGATGATGTATCTTAAGATAATGACACTATTATGAAGTGTTTCACACCGTAGTAAGATTCATATTATTCCGTTTATGGAAATTAGTCACATGAACAGTCTGTATCAACAATGTATCTATACTCATATGTATCTGTGTTGACAGAATGGTCTTCATGATTGTTGAAGTTCTTTCGTATGAAAATTGAAATTTCACTAATGAAAAAGAAATAAAATCTAATACTATATATGCCTATATCTTTGCTTATTTTATCGTAACTATCATGCAACTGTTATTAATAATTATTAAAATGCTCTTATCGCTGTTTTAGTACTTTTGATTTTTCAATTCATTACTTTCAAACTATCCGAACCATGATTTCATTTTGTAGTATTTAAAAACTCGAACATATGGAATATCAATCAACTTTATCCAACTTACAATCAATATATTGCAGGATTGTCTCAAAATTATCTTGTTGAAGATCTGGTGATTCCGCATAGAATCGGTGAAGATCATCGAAGAATATTTTTTCGGATTGGCCATCGAACGCAACATGATGAAAATTAAAAATGATCCAATCACCGACATGCAGAATATCACTGCTGACGATGTCCATAGTTGAATGTCGACGCAAAATATGACAGCGGGAAACTTGACCTGCAGCCAAATCAAAATGAACTGGATTTCTCATTTCATCATTAAATATCTTTTCCATCATATCGCCATCATCAATGATAGTGGTACGTAACGCAAACCATTGCTTGACATTATTCGGTTGAATGTATTGTCTTATATCTCCACTTGTCGAATCCAATCGAATTAATGTGCGT
The DNA here is from genome assembly GCA_900239685.1 of Rotaria macrura. Taxonomy (NCBI): domain Eukaryota; kingdom Metazoa; phylum Rotifera; class Eurotatoria; order Philodinida; family Philodinidae; genus Rotaria; species Rotaria macrura. The sequence continues at coordinate 77,622 of OENT01000690.1, forward strand.
AGAATTGCATGTTTTTCAGTTATTTTGTGAAGGGCTCCCTTAAGACATTCAATCGATACAGTACCTCTGGACAAACGAAATAAAAATGGAACATTGTATATAGCTATGCCGCTCTCTTTGACCGTATGAAATCGAATTCGTTCATCTAGAAAAATACGTGATTGAGCGTATGACGCCTCAGCTAAAATAAAGAGCAACTCTATACGATTTTCTGTCGAACTATCCCAAATTCTTCATCCTACCAGAATCAAGATCCAAGCATGGCCACATTTCATATTGTTCACAAGAGCTTCGACTAAACATTTCTATTAGGAATTTTGCATGTTCACTGATGGTGGCATGACGGAAACTGTGGACTATATCCGGAGCCGAACCGAATTCTAACTGATAGAGACTATACAATTTCATAAATGCCAATGATGTACCATGAAGCGAAAAAAAAGATCTTTTTGTTGGAACTTGTTTCATCTTCAAGACTCTACACCATAAGGAATGCACACGTTCTTCCATCAAAGTGACTAATTTTGTATCTTTCCGCTCAAGCTCTATCAAAGTGGTATAATCAGGATGCGTTAATGCCGCTCGATCTACTTTCCCATTAGACATAATTGGCAGTCGATCGGAAACAATAATTTTTGATGGAATCATATGAAATGGCAAGCAAGCCATGCAATTTTCGCGTAATTCTTCGGCGTTTACTTTGTCTGATTGAGTTTCGATATAACATACAAGGTGATCTTCCTCTAGATGAGTGTATTTCACAACGATACAATTTGAAATGAGTCGTGATACTTTCATCATGGTTCCTTCAATTTCCCCAAGTTCAACTCGTTGTCCCCTCACCTTGACTTGAAAATCTCGTCTACCCACAAAAGCTAGGTCACCCGATTCGAAGTCCAACCGAGCCAAGTCACCAGTTCTATAGCACTGCTCACCACCAATATCAATCAATACTTGTGAAGTCAGATCCACTCTTCCATAGTAGCCAGCAAACACGCCGACGCCTAGATAAATTCCAACAAAAATGAGAAGTGACTTGAACATGCACGAGTAACGAATGATTTACCTCCAACGATGATTTCTCCGAGCTGTCCGGCTATTACTGGCTGTCGATATTCATCGAGAAGGTGAATGCGATAGCCCAACATTGGACGACCAATCGGTATTGAGATCATAGTGGATAGATCTTCTCGACGAACTTTGTAGAAAGTCGCAGCTTCCGTGATTTCTGCAGGTCCATAAGAATTCAAAATTTGACATTGGTCGTTAATAAAAGGTAAAATCTGGCGAAGTGTTGTACTAAACAGTTGTTCGCCTTCAAACACAAAATGCAGACAACAAGATCTTAGGTCGATAGAGTGTGCTATACAACCCTATCCCTTCGGTCAATGACTATCTCATCTGTGCCTGATAAAATTTAGTTTTCGACTTAAGAATTAGAAAGATAGGTATCATTCTGAACTTCAGAATTTCTTCTCCTACATATATTTTAAGAAATTAGTAAAAAGGTTATTCTTTTCCGAAGAATCAGCCTGGAATGATTTCTAGTGAAACGAAGAGGCTCAATATCAAGACACAATTATAAAAATTCTCTTGAGCACTAAAATTAGAAGAAGAATTCGTACGGTTGAAATTCAGTTCAAAAGCAAAACATTAATGGATAGTTCGAGAGAGCAGCTACAAAACCAAGACGAGAAGAAAACTGATCATATGCAATGATCTTACGGAAGTTTACCTCCTAGATACCACAAACGCACGTTCTTGATTCTCGATTGTGCATGCCGATTCTCGTCGAGAAACGTTCCTAGAGCGTTCACCCACGATGGCACGGGTGCGATAAAAGTTACATTCTTCTGCTGAATCACTCTTGTTACGTAGTCGAAATCGAGATGACCTCCGCTTTTGAGTACTACAAGACGAGCACCTCGAACAAGTGCACCATCGATTTCATCCAAGTGTACGTCGAAAGAAGAACTTGCGAGTTGAAGAACGACATCGTCTGTCTGTATGAAATGTGCTTGCATGTAGCCCATGAAGTTGCGATGCCGAATTTGAACGGCCTTCGGTGTACCTGTCGACCCCGATGTGAAAACAATGTGGGAGATTGACTCGGGTGTCACAGTTACTTCGGATAATGCTTTCATCTGAGCATCATTAACAATATTGCTGTTGAAAAGTAGTGGATCAGAGAGGTCGACGAGTGGTAGACCTAGTTTACTGACATGAGAACGTGATAATTGATTTACAAGTATTAATTTGGTATTAGTTTGACGAGTGAGTGATTCCAGCCGATCGACAGGATCATTGGGATTGAGAGGAGCATAAATGCCACCCGACATCATAATGCTCATGATTCCGATAATCATTTCAAGACTTCGATCGACACATTGACATATAATATCGCCGAGCTGAACATGTTTTTCAGTGACCAAATGACACGACAGTTGCTGAACTCGGATCAATAGCTGGCTGTAGGTGAGCGACTGATTATCGAGTGTCACTGCCAATTTATTCGGATGAATAGCTGCTTGTCGGACAAACATCTGATGGATACAACCTGTTGCATCTGGTATTGTGGGATAGTTGCTCAACTGTTTTATCATGTTTCTTTCAGTCGGAAGTAGAACAGATAATTCATAGATAGGCTGACGGTTGTGATCGAACGATGAACAGAAGAGCTGTTCACATAGAATGTGAAACCGATCAGCTAGTGATTCGGCGGTCTTTGAAGTTGAATTGTTATCAGAGTAGTCGAATGCTACACTGAGTGTTTGGTAGGGTTGATGATGTTGGACCCTCATGGATAAGTTAAAAGATAGTTGCTCTTCGCTATTTTGAAGCACTATATGTTGTAAATAATTCTGAATCGTATCTTGCAGATTACAGTATTGTGTTGAATCTTCGGATGTCACAAAAAAATTGAGAAAGTTTGTCATCGTTACAGGCTGAAAATTCGATATTTCTTTCCTTAGAATGTCTAGTCGATGGACAGGATTGAGACCTTTTTCGACAATAGATAAGTGAGAAACGTGACTCAGTAGTTGTACGAAGGTCAAATGAGGATTAAGATTGATGTGAAATGGAGCCCTACATTGAATATAGAAATGGATGAATTTTCTGAGTAAAAATTATTCAAACCCACATCTGAATACTATCAGACAATGGAGATAGATTGTGAAGTGCAGTTTTTTCATATACACTCATTACTTCATTGCTATTTGTTAATTTGTAAGCAAAAATACAAAAGCAAGTGAGTATCAAGTCTTCTAAAGCTGTTGCTGTTGATCTAGCGTAATTTAATAGATCACGAGAAGCGCTTGAATTCAATTCAGAGATAGTTGCGAAGCGTAAACTGCTTTGACTATCGTTACTATGATTCTGCCTGTGGTAGATGGAAGGTCGACTTTGGCTGATTTCAGACTTATTATGTTTGTTGAGTCGAAATCCATCCATCATTTCATTTCTGGTGAGTGATCTGTAGCAGAGGTTTACGTCTGATAACGAAGATGTGCATTTATCATTCATCTGAAAAGGAAAGATCAAAATGGCTTATCACAAGCGTCATGGGAAATGCTCAGTTTTTCTATAGCATTTTGATGTACTAAACAGTAAAAATTAGTCGTAGAATAATAAACCCTATGAAAAGGATTAATGCCAGCCCTAAACCGTTTTCATAGAGTTTATTATTCTACGATTATCTTTTACAGTGTAGTAGATCGATAAAGTTAAAATTGGCAGTGCGCTGTCAGTAAGCATATTGAGGACAGTCAGCTCTGTTTTTTTGGGTGAAGTTAATTGTATCGGCTGAGAGCTTACTCGATCTTGACCTAATTGGAAGTACTTCAGGTACAAGTGAATCATCAAAGTCATAAATATGTACTTGCGTCACTTTTTATCATGTAATGTTGGACTAATGTTCAACTTGTAGTTATTCTAAAGATCTAAATGATTGATGATTTGATGAGCGAATCAAGATTGGTTGGAAGTGTTAGGCTTGGAATTCTCATTAGAATCAATGAAATTTGCGTCGATCGAAGCAAAAATCTAGCATTAGTATGTAGCAGATATTTTAAGAGATTCGTGTCAAAGATAATGAACAGTCTTCTCACAATTTGTAGTGCTCAGCTTGTACCACAAGAGGGAAAAGAATAAGTATTGTGCTTCCACTGTAGTACGAAGAGTTATGTATGGTGAGCTGAAGCAGTTGGTTGCCTCATACATCTTTACAGTTTATTTGAATCAGAAGTTGGTATATGTCACAAAAAGATAAGCTGAGATAATGATACCGATTATTTCTGTCTTTTATAGTGTTTTAGTTGTAAGATAATCGAAAATCTGGTTGCTGTGTAAATGCTTCGTAGAAATTTTGCCTTTGCCGAATCGTGCTGAAATTTAACTTCAACATTCTCATTTTAAAACCGACATAAATAATGCTCCGAATAAGACTATACCATGGTATAAATTATGCTTACCTTTATCCATTGATTTCTGAGAAACTAGAATAAATTCAAAACTTTTTTTTTTCACAAAACATAATATTTCATATTCGTACCTCAATAAATAATGGATAAAATTATCTATTTCACTTCAGTTTCTAACGGTCTCTATTAGGAACCAGGAGAGGCTATTTGAAAAGTCAGTTGACAGTGGAATAAATAAGAATGATGATATCGACTATAAAATCAGGGGAAAATTTTTCCAAAACATAATAACATCAGATGAAGATACATATTCTCGATACAGAAGTAATTTAATATTTCATACATTCACATAATGTTCGATAAATAATTCTGGTCAGAATTTTCGAATGACTAAATACCTATGCGCGATGTTTTTAACCAAGCATCTCATGTTAAATTTTGACAGCTAATCGATCTTGAGGTTGTTTTATCCATTGGAAATAAAATCAGCATGAAAGATAAGTACTTTTCAAGCAGTTTCTATAGATAGATTCACTATCGCGTGAGAGTATACAGTGATTAAGATTAGGTTCTTTGTCCTGTTAAACTGCAAGGAACTTTAGAAACCATTGAAAGCTGTCAGGATACAATTATTTTAGAAGGGAAAAATAATTGTATAAGACCATTAATGCAATCAAGATTCACTACTAATAGAAATACTCTATTTAATCGCCTTGCTTTATCAGAAATCATTACGTATTGTACCTGACTCTTAGAAACTAATAAGAGATGATAACCAGGAGCGCAATATGAATAGAATAAATAATGAAATACAAATCCATTAACAACCTTTATATCAGCTACCCTATTTGTTCAAATCTAAGTAGTGAATTTTATCTCTTGCTGATTCAATACGTGGGAAGCATGAAATCGTACAGCGACTTCTGAAGGTTTACTTAGAAGAAAATAAAAATTAAAGTTGTCTTTGATCAACTATAAGATATTTTTCTCTCATTTATCTAAATTGTTTGTAGTTTAATGGTTTATTCTGGTTGATAATGAAAGAGCAACCCTTCAAGTACACATATCATGTTAGTACTTCAGTCTTTGTTTATTAAACATCGCGAATCTTTAGTGGTTTTTGCAGGGTTATGCTCTGATGATGAATCTTCATGAAGAGAGAATAAAAGAACCTCTAATTTTTCTATTGCAATTCCTTAGTCATGAATTGGAAGAGCCAATTTTCTGTAATAGGAAGTTTTAATCGTAGCCAGTGGAGCAAAACAGACTCAGCAGATTTTTAATATTATGCGAGTAAAAGATTAAAGGAACTTCAGGATCTGATCAGGGATTCAGCTTTAATACAATAGTGGCAATATGTTCGCATGCTATATTTGAATTCCGAGAAAAACTACAAGTAGCATCAAAAGCAGTGTTTATAAGGAGTTAATCCCAATAATATTGAAGTAAAACCCTACTTCTGTTATTAGTCTATACATCCTTTTGATTTTCTCCGTGTTGGTTATAATTAGAAGTTTCTTATTCATCGATTAACTGCTAACCGATTGGTATGTAATTGGAGCAAACATCTAAATTTTAATTCAAATCGATTGCTTCGACTAAGTTAGAGGACAGAATTGTGTTTGAAGAAATGGATGACTAGACTCTGTTGTGCACTGTGTATACCATTTTCTTATCGAACCGTGTTTAAATTGACTCAAATTGAACGGAAGACATGAAAAATACTACTTACTGTTTAGCGAAACTGCTACTTTCATATGAGCATCTAAAATTGAATCCCCTGATATGGTTTCTCGTCTGAAAAATAAACAATGTGTTGATAATTTAATGCCAATTTTCCTTGCCGTTCTGAGAATATGAGGTAATTATCACGGTGTACAGTCTTTGAGCTTTGACAACGCTTCATATTACGGACAGCATTCAAAAAGGTCTCATATAAAGTACTCCTGATGGAGAGGGATTGATATGAGACTCTGAATCTATCAAATAAAATGTCTTCGTTTGAACGGACTGTGTAGATAAAGATAACATTAAAAGATGCATGAGTGCTCGTACCGGTACGAGCACATGGACAAAAGTTGATGACTGAGAAATTCTTGGATTGTATCAAAGGCTAAGTATTACGACAATATCTATGATCAAGTCGATGGATTACATCAGAATATAATTGGTATTGAGGTTGAAAATGAAAATCAAGAAGGTTTACCAAACATTTTCTAGTCTTATACTTTGAATCAGAAGAAAATAGATAAGTGCACTATTTCGTTTTCATTGTAGAATATAAGTCAACTCTATTCTAAGAGATTTCATAGCACAGATTAAGAATGATTTTTACTGAGAACATGACCGATTCAAAACAACAGATGAATACATAGACATCACTTATTTGACTTGTACAGTATTTCGTCCTTTTGAAGCCTTAACTTTCACACAAAGTCGAATTGAAATAATTCAAGAGAAACCTGAATTTTTTTTTAAGGATTCTAGTGAAATGGTAGAAAAACTAATACGAGTGTATAACTATCTGATGCTGGCAGTATGTTAAGCCGTATTATAAAGTATATATTACCAATACTTATTCCTATTATTTACAGTGAAATAGAAAATAATCAACTAATAATGCCGATTTTTGAATTACGCAGAGCTGAGTAAACTTGCTGTGTTACCTGTATATGCACTGTCATATCATGGCCAGCGTGAAGCTCGACAAAACTGCTTCGTAGCTCTACTTCAACTAAAATTTTATCTTATCATTACCTATTGAGTATAATCGTTTATTCTTTTCACCACGACAGCAATTTATTGCGATGTTATCTTTTTAGTACCGTTATTACGATCGTAAAATCAATACAAAGCATGCGATTACTGAGAATGCACTATTTTTTCGATCATGACTGAAGGTAGATTTCGTCATTGTGACATTACGAACAGATTTTTCAATAAAATAATTCAGTCTTGGAAATTGGCGAAAATTCCCTCGTAAAATATATGCATAGACTCTTCATTGTAAATTAAACACCATTTCCATTTGTTACAACTAAGTTGAGCAATTCATCAAAGATGTGTGTATTTGAAATCGAGGCTTTTCTTTTTGAGTGGTTTTGAACTTGAACAGCGATCATGGCATACAAAGAGAGATTCGTTCACAGAAATTCAACTAATCAACATCATTGAAGTACCGACTCTGATCAATGAGAATTCTATGCCTTTGAAATGTAGGCGTCGATGAATACGTAGCTTCAGCCGTCAGAGTACACTGTAAAAAATACGCGCAGAATAATAAACCCTTCAAAAGGGTTGATGAATTTCATAAACCCTTTCATATACCCTTTGAGTTCATA
>OENT01000691.1:0-85265 GCA_900239685.1 Rotaria macrura
TATGTTTTCTTTTTTCGACATTTTTCTCTTCTCTCTTTTTCCTTTCGCCATTTTTCTTTTCTCTCTTATTCTATTCGATGTTTTTCCTTCGACATTTTTTTTTCGCACTTTTTCCTTTCGACGTTTCTCCTTTCGACGTTATTCCATCCATCCTTGTAGGAGTGTTCCCAGCTTACATCATAAAAATGACTGTATCTAATTACTTTAACGTAAATATCTCCCAAGAGAGTTGTAGTAGTTGTTTTATGGAACAGGTATGTGTTTTTAAAGAAAATGATGACTTTATATTTTGGGTGATAGTTGCTAGAGTTCCGCCACCTGTCCCGATCACAAAACGTAGCATTCTTCCTCATTATAGCCCTGCACCTATAGAAGTGAAGACGCTAGACGATAGTAGTAATAAGGCTTAGATTGGTCTAGAATATTATACACTGTCACGAACCTTTCAGTAAAAATGTATGAGTATACTTCGTTGCTAATATTTACACAGTCTGAGGATTTTTTTGACTTTCATGAACAAAAAATTCAAAATGTGAACTATTTTTTGTTGTGATTCATTGATCTGCTGCAACTATCATTAATTAACACAAAACAGATGAATAAATCAAGAGGCAACTTCCAGAAATAATCAATTCACTGCTTGTAGATAACAGAGATGCGACTAAAGTCGACTTCTAACAGAACCGAACCGAACCGACCGAACCGATTTCGGTGCGGTTAAAAATTTTTGAAAATTAAATCGGTTCGGTTCGGTTCGGTTAAAAGTTTTTTCGGTTTGGTTCGGTTAGGTTCGAAGCTTCTTTAACCGTTTTATGATATTTTCCCGTTTTGCGCTGTTTAAAAGATAACAATGATTAAACAGAACAAAAAGTACAAACAGATAGCGCTCTCAACATAAGAGTATATTTATTATTCGTCCATTGGACCTATAAATTCTCGAATTACACACCGTATAACCATAAAAGCGAAACAATAAGACCCCGTCTACACTATAGANAAATAATACGGTATTAAATTTATGTGTCTTTCCTTTAAAGTAAATGCATCAATCAGAATCCCGGACTTCGAGACAAAGTGTTGCTTTACAGTTTTCATTAGTGGAGGAGCCGCCAATAGAAAAGAGAGATATTTTAATTGGTATCTCCAATTGGATTTACACTGGTGCATTAACTTTAATACTGTCTTGAAAAGTGTGTTCAATTTTCAGCCAATCTCTTTTTTTAATACAGTATTAAATTGTGTTGTGTAGTGTAGATGGGGTCTAAATAAATCTTTGCTTACTTTGAGTAAATGTTTTAATCGGCAACATCATCACTCAGAAACGTTCAAGGTTATCACCAAATACAGTGAACGATATTTTATTCAATCATTCATACAATATGTACAAAATAAATTTAGTAACAGAAAAAACTGAAAACTAAAAAGTTTGTAGCATTGTTTTCATTTTTTTATAATTGTAATATATTTTTACTAAAGCTGGACAAATCTATTTATCTAAAGTGTACACCAATTATCAGTTTTTAAGACAAACTTCCTAATAACATCATAAGTTCCTTAAAGAAATTTGAAAATTGTACAAACTTTTCGGTTGGGATCGGTTCGACTCGGTTAAATTCGAATTCGGTTCGGTTCGGTTCGGTTGAAAGTTTTAAAAATAAAAATCGGTTCGGCTCGGTTCGGTTAGAAAATTTTTCGGTTCGGTTCGGTTTAAGAAAATCCTTAACCGATCGCATCTCTGGTAGATAAATCGAGATACTGTGCTGTGGTAAGATCTGCTAATGTAGATATAATAGGTGTCACATGACAAACAGTAACTCCGAAAAATTCATAATTCTCTCAAGAGCTATTGTAAGCTTGTTTTTTTACTTCACAAAGTTTATAAATTTTTCTGTATGAGAAAAAGAAATTTCAATCTGCGCTATTGAAAATGTAAAATGTTGTTCAGTTCCTATCTTCTTGAATCACATATTTAGAACAACCTTGTCGTTGTCATATTTGTAATTCACGCTCATCAAAATAAAACATGACAACTCAGAGTAAATATAGCAAGGCAAGCAACAAAGCATATATATAAAAACAATTAAGGAAAATGCTTCTTGTAAAAATGCAGAAATAAAAAGGGCGAATCATTGCTCTGATAACTTACTAACGAACTATCTTGAAATCTTAATATAGTTTAAACGAAAGTTTTTAATTCGTGCACTGTTTTGGTTAAATTAGGCTAATGCACATATATAAGTTTCATATTTTACCTTCAGTCGTATCATTATGGCAATTCGTTTTTAGAAAATGTTTTTTTTAGTGTACATTCTCAAATCGTATATTCATTCTTTTATTTGCAAAATTGTAATCGGGAAGGTTTCAATTGATTTTAAACATTAAACAAAAATTTTGCAAAAGTTATACTAGTTTCTGTCTCAAATGTATTCATCACATTTTTATTTGCCATCGAACGCGTCACTTATTGCTGCTCATAATATGAATCAGAATTGTCAATCGATTTCTAATTAATTTATATTAAATTTAGCTTTTGTCGATTTAAATTTATAATAAATTTAACTTTTTAAAATTATCAAAAATTTCATATTTACTCAAATAGATCGTACAATGTAAATTCAATTGAAACCAATTTAATTAGACTTAAATTCGTAAAAAATCACAGTAAATGAATTTAGATCGCATAAGACATATTTAAGTCTAATTACATGAATTTGAATTGAATTTGAAAAGCTTTGCATTGAATTTCTATTAATGAAAGCTAGATTAGAAAACTTTTATTAAACGTCAAAAAATATTTAAGCGTTAAATTTTCAATATTTGATTTTAAAAGAAATTAAAGGTCTTCAAATTTATTTTTGAATTTATTAATATTTTTTTAATCGTAAATGGATCTGTCTTACGTATAAATTTCCTTGTCAGAATAAATTTCGTTTAATACAAATAGAAAATTTAATACTTCTACCATACGTAAGTATAGTTCCTTCGGATATCCACTACTTCGCAACTACAAGTTTATCTTGTCGAATCCACTCTACGGCAGTAAAAACAAAACGAATTGGACCGCGTTCAGTGCGGACGTAAGTATTCGAATAGAGGAACCCGCAGCCTGAGAACCGATACGAATATCAAAGAAACGCGTTCGAGACCATCAAAGAGTTGAAAATACAATAAATAATGATATTTTGTCTTCTAAATAAGAACGCGTTCTTACCGCGAAAAACGTGTTCCTATGGAACGTTTTGTGAGAATGCTTTCGGACTCTTTTGAAACGCGATTTTCCACTCAAGAATTTTTATTCTAACACATCGCTTTAAGCATATCAGAACGCATTCTTTTTATTTAAAAGAACACGTCTGAAAAAGGTCAAAAAAAGCGTCTTCACAGCGCAGTCTTTTATCTTGACGACGCGTTCTCATCCGTTCTTTTTGGAACTTTTTTCCCATGGGTACACACTGCTTTCTATCAGCTGCAAAGATGACTGTATACGCTTTGCTTGCTTACTAAGTGTTCGATAGAGTTCGGTTGCATGTATTGTCATATATTAATGAATTTTTGCCAACAGTAGCTTTCGATGAGCTGATAGAAGTTGATGATGTTTTCTTTGTGTCTCGATAATCTAATAATTAGATGAGTAGACTTAATAAACATGTTATCTACCATCACGCTCAATTTCTGATTAAACTATGTCTAATGGTTATTTGCTCATCGAACGCCCAAGGCACTAAGAATTCAATATTTTACAAAGCTACACTGAGGATACTTCTTTTCTATCGTATGTATATCAGATTACGATGGATTCTACTTTTTATTTTCTTGTGGAACTCGTCCCACTTCCTCGCTGAGTGTGTATGAACATTTTTACTTCAATTTTCAATATTGAGATATGATAGGTAATGCGTTTACAGATAATATCGGTCATTATGTTTGCATCAATTCGTCATTTTCCACTAGTAAAGATAACGGTGACGGCTCACTTCGTCGAACGGCAACTCGTCGCAATGATAACTAGTTGCGATAAATTCATCGTATTTAAACGAAAACATGAACTTAATTAGATTAAGTCATGCTTTTTAGTCTGTTAGATAAATTATTAAATGAATGTATACTCTACCATGTAATCGTTAGAGCAACCCAATGGGCAGAATGTGCACTCACAGTACAAAATAAGTTTGTTTTATTGATACTGTTTGAGAAATTATTTTTTTAAATTTCAAGTAATCTACTACTAAATAAAAATAAAGTATTTCAAGAAAATGACTTCTGAGAAACATTTGACGTAAGAAAAACTACTATTAAACTAAGATGAAACTCGCTCTCGTTCGAAATTCAACCTTCACTCAATATCTCTGGAACAATTGTTTGTGATTAGAAAATATATTTGATAAATACATAAATTAATTTTGAAAAATTTTCGTATTGGTTTCAGTTTTTTTATGCTCCGACTATAACTAAAAATAATCGTAATAAATTTTGGAACAATATTGTTTTATATCATTATTATGTACAGATGCCGTCTTTAAATTTAGGAGATTTTTAAGTTAAAAAGAAAATTTCTTTCAGCCAAGTTAACTTCGTTCATAGGGAAAAGGTTAAGTTTAAATAAATTTCATAAATTTATATCGACAAAATTTATGCAAAAAGTTTACTTTACTTGATTTTTACTACGTTAAAGATAACGACAAGTTAAACATTCATTTTTAAAAACACATGCTAAAATTAAAAACTAGAGTATTTTTTGTAGAACTTACATATATTTTCGTAGAATTGAGTGAAACTTTTAAGGTGAAGTTTTTGAGGCTCCACGCCCCCCCCCCCCCCCCCCCCCCGTTTCCATTACAGACACTCAAAACACTCAGAATATTTTACGAAAGGATTATGTCAGTTCCCTCATTTCAGCCCCAAAGGGGCTGCGCTAACAAGCTTTTTTAAATGCTTTTCCTGTCTACGGTGGTATTTTTTTATTTGAAACATCTATGAATGAAATGCTTTCAATGCTTTATTCGATCGCAAAATATCCTTCAGTTCGAAGGTAGTTCGCTTGTAAGAGAAATATACTTTTCTTTAATTAACTTCTTCGAAATTTTATGCGGAAACAAGTCGAGCCCTTTGTAAGTATCAATTTAAAATACACAAGCAGACATTGGATAGGTCTATTTTTCCTTTCTTTTCAAGTGTACATTATTGAGCGACCAGACAAAGAAAAAATCGTACACGGGGAAAATTAAATAACAGACCAATCTAAATTCTGTAATTCCATTAAATAATTCTTTCGTTTATGTATGCTAAATTATCGTGAAGAATTATCATTGCGAAGAAATGCACTGTGACGATGTGTCGCGTGACAAAGTGTACCAGTACCATGATCACTTTATCGATAGAGTTTATTTAAGCGGCAGATCTTATCTATTACCACTCCTTTCCCACTTTCACGGCGATCATTAATAGGGATCGATTCTGGTTATGCGTAACCCATGTGAAAATAAAAGGGTATTTAACGAGGCACTCTTTAAAATCAACGCACAAACTTGCGTTAAAATATAAAACAACGAAATTTCATGGGAAAAACTTTATGAACTTTCGCTATCTTATGTGCTTTCGTAAAAACGCGCTCACTTTTTTACGAATTTTCTTGCGAGTCTGTCTTTCTAACAATTGCTCACTCGTTACACATATTGTTAAGTGACATCTGTTTTCATGCGTGAAACAACTTGATGAGATTTCTTGAATTCTTTTGTTTTTAATGAAACTCACTATATTGACTGCCATTAAGTTTTACATTCGTTTTCGCGTGTGAATACATTTAAGGAGCTTTTTCAAACATTTTAAACTACTCTTTGAGGTCTCACCGTTTATTGATGTTCATGAACTATTATAAAATCTAGTTAAAATATGACAATTTTTGAAGTGCATGTTTGAATTCATTCTGGCAAATTATTGGCCGCGTAATGTATATTGAACTTTCCTAAAGATCTGGAAAATGGAATATATGACATCATTGGAATTACTTCTCTAAGACTCAGATTTATCAACAGTATCAGCAACAGCTCCTTTGTAAAAATTAAAATACTTAACGAAACTTTTCCTCAGATAGCCCAAAAGAATGTGTTTAATACTAGATTAACAAATTTTTACGCGAGAAAGTATGCAAGACTTTCGTCGATTGTCACGAATTTGCAAAAATGTTCACTTCTCGACCGATTTTTTCTGCGTGAGCAGTTCACAACAGTTTTTAACTTATTAATTTTGACGCAAATTGTATGCGTTTTCTCTTGAAAAGTGATTTGATGAAGTTTCTTAAGTTTATTTCAATTTCAACTAATTTAAAAATGTAATATATAATCACAGGTTGATTTTTCTCTCTAAGTAAAGCAGCCCGTATGACCATTACAACTGCAGTTCGTTGTTTTTCCTCTCGCAAGACACAAAGTGATCTTTTAGAAAACTGCGTTTGTAAGAATTTTTAGTAAAATACAGTTTTCCAAAAATATATCTGCTTCAAAAAAAACGACCTAAAAGTATTTTGATTCGAAAACAATTTGAAGGACGGTTCAAGTACCATAATGTTTAGGAGAAAATATCCTATTACAGTATTTCGCCCATCTAATACCTGGCTAACTGAAATTGAATTTTTGTCGATTGATACGAGCATCTATATTTTCACTATCAATTTTCTTCGTACGGTACCGTACAGGAACCGTATCGTTCGACCTGGGAAGACAGTTCTGTCGAAAAAATCTGACACAACAAATTTGGAAAAGTTGTCTACCAAAATTCAGTAAATTACTGTTGTTAAGATACGAAAATCTATCGAATATTATCTCATTTCGGATCAAAATCTAAGAAAGGACTCTTTTCACTTCTTCGTAAGGTCTATACGGCTCAATGGTTCATACGCCTGCACCCAAGTAAGAAGAAGTTTGTAACAAGAAGAAACAAAAGTTCGCATTCCAGTTCCAGAATTCTAAAAATTTACGTTCCAGAAAAGTTCAAAAGTCTAGTGCGTCATAAAAACTGAGGTAGAGTAACATTATAGTTATAATTACTATGAGAAAAAGAATAATCATGAATGCTCTGACTAAGAAAAGAGTACTACTACGTCGACAGGCATTTTACGATTTATTTTTGAATTTCAGTAATTTCAGTAGAAAAACGAATTAAAAAGACCTTTTTTAACGTAGGAACACCAGTTAAGCTTTGACACGCAAGAAAACGCATTAAAACTTTTCACACTGAATGCGCTTTGAAGGTCAAAATTTTAATGTATTTAATCATGAAGTCGTTAAACTTTCAACGAATTTTGAACTCACATGTTTTCGTTAAATTGGAAAAAATTTTCCCATGGAAATCAACTGTTAGCAACAATAGATGTCAGTCTCTGACAACTATTCGTTCGTCTTTTTTCGGTTGCTGCTATAGTAATAGCTCTTTCTACTTCCTATCTGCTTTCTCTTATCAATCTCTTCGTTTGTTGTTGTTACGAATTTTATTTTGAGGTGTCAACTTCTTTTAAATCAATAATAATCAGTAGTCATTAATTTAATCATCCAAGACCACCATACTATTATCATTATTAACCGCTCATAATGTCAGTCAAAAATTGACCATGTAGCTTGATCGACAAGACGAGATGCACTCACTTAGCACTGCCTTCTTTCAAGAAGATTATGTGACAACGATGCACATAACTTAGCACATACGCTTTATTCTATGAAACTACAATCTGTCAAAAGAGAAATCAATTTCCGATTATTTCCATACTAAACATGAAAAATGATCGCTTTTGGTCAATTTATGATATAGCAGTCAGGTATGCCTTTTCGAACGTCATTGTATACGGAGAATGTCATAAGTTCTCATTTCTCAAAAGTTTCGTAGGATGTATATGCAAACAGCGAATTATAGGATGCGTACATTCATTGCAACATCATAATATTGACTACTACAAAAGTCGCTGTGTTAAACCGTCAACTTTAATGATATTTCGAGAACCTCAACTAGTTAACACTGTGAACAGTGAAATTACTATATAGAAAGTTTCATGCAAGAAATTCGAAATCATTTTTTGACCTATCTCTACTGTAGAGAACCCTTGCTTAGTTTCGTAGTGTAACAGTAAAGTTTTTGATTTTGTGAAGTGTAATTTTTTTCACAGTAGAAGTAAGTAAGAGGACGCTAGAGAAATAAAAGCACGTAGATGAAGTAAGGTCGGTATTCGAAGAAAATCCACTATATTCGATTCGGGTGATGTTACAGCTCTCATTCTCATGTTCCAAGTAGAAATCAACGTGCTCTATCGTATGTAGGATCTTGTAGACTCAATTTTATCATTTAGAAACCCCAGTCTGATTTCAACTTCGGTTCGAAGAATTTTTATTTTATGATTCCAACTTTCAAAAAAGTCGGAAAATTTCCGAAACTGTACTTCCGAAAAACGCCGACTTCTGATATATTTAAATTTCGAAGAGACGCAATATAAGTAGACAAAGAAGTGAATGAAATTGAAGGAATCATCAAAAATTCCATTTGAATTTTCTTCAAATTTATAGTGTTTGAAAATCAAAGAATGACTAACAATAACAAGTATTTGAGAAAAAACGAACTTCAAAAATAGATTTCACTTGGAGTTTGAACATATACTACGCCCAAGTAATCAAAGTTTGATGATGAATAAAGTTGAGGGACTGTGAATGACACTGAAATATTTCGAGATTAATGATATTGATTTCTGTATTTGCTCTTTCGGACACTACAACTAAAAGATTGTTCTTTCTTCTTCTTTTTCTGAAACTAACTCATAGTATTTATTACAACGCACATGGCCTGTTGTTTTTCTTTTGCTATCTTAATAGGAAAAAAAAGGTTTTTGCTACGAGAAACAGAAAATTTTACCGCAGATCAAAAAACCTTGACTCCGGTTTTACCCATAAATTTTTCAACAATCCTGACTTCTACTCCGGCTCCGTCGGAGTTGGAATCGGGCTTTGGAGTTCGCAGGAGGTTGCTAATCGAGTGATAAAAATCCCACCAGAATCATTTCATTCATTCTGGAATTATCTGCGATATACCGGCTAAAGTGGGTCTTTTCAGAAGTATTTTCACGCCAGATTAGTCCAGGTACTTCTTACAAGTATGCTGATTCAGGACCAAGACTATAGTTTCTTGAACACTATTGAAGGTTGAAATATGTATTTTAAAGGCGTGCTTATTTACGATGAAATCGTTCCGTCGCCTGCCCGCTTAACAAAAATAGGCAAGAGAACAGAAAATTGAAAGCTAGCATTGTCTTCAAGCATCATAGTTAAATATCGCCTTTACTATCGCATACACCGTGACAACTGGCATTTGAAATTTTCATTAGCTTTGTTGCAACTGTTCTGAAAGGAATCGCTCAAAAGATATGCCTTGAAAGAGTGACTTTGACCTCTTCATTGGGACTTTCAAGATAACTACTCAATCCAGAATAACCGTATATCTCGTGTTCACGGTTTCCTACGACACAACATAGTATCAAACTCTGCAGTAACTATCTATCTTTTAGAGATTCTATAATGCATTCTTGTTTTTGATCAGTGCGGAAATTTTTTCAACCTTTTCCAAAACCGGGATGCTTGATAAAGAACTCAAACTGGGAGTTTTTGGTTATTAAGAGTTCAGAAACTCTCTATAGGTGTTTTAGGTAACGTTTACTGAGCACGCAAAGTTTCTGGTGCAGAATGCAAAACCTCTGAATAGTGTAAACAACTATCAGAGGTTTCGTATAATATATGTAGAACTACACCACAGTAGCTACAGCAGCATATGGATATGTAGAAATAATACAGAACCTTCAAATATTGACTGAGTCATTGATGGTTTCGCAAAGAAAATACAAAAGTGGAACCCAGACAAGACAGCTATATTTAGTTTTAGTTCGTGATCTATCAAGCAAAAGACGAATCTGGCGATCTCATAGAAAGTCTCTACCTAAAAGTGAGCGACCATGGGAATCCTGTTGAATCTAAATCAGCTACATACGAACACTATGAATCAATTTTGAACGTATTGAACTTAAAATAGCAGAGCGAGAAATTCCAAATATTTCAGGGCTTGGCATTCGATCTTCTTGTATATTTGTCTTATTATATAGATAATGTGAAAATATAAAGCCTTGCTTCCAGAACAATCTTACGTTCAATGTGTAGGAGATTCGACCGCATTAGTCATTGTTTTCTCTTCGTTCTTCAGCTGACAAATAATTGAGAAAGAATATCGCGAGAGAAAAAGAATAAATGAAAGCCGTATTTATTTGCTTTCTCGAGTATTTCAGATAAACTTCAAGTTTACTTTGCACTTATTGATAACAATACTTCTGTAATCAAACACTTGTGAGCAGCTCTTTGCCGATTTATCAATTGGTTATCGCAAATAGAATGCAGAGCCTTTTTGGAGTTAGTTTTGTATATCTTGTTCGACAAAATACTTTAGTAAAGTTGGTGTGCATAGATTATCAAAAGTTTTAGTAAGAACTAAAGTTCAAAACTAAAATTGAAGCCATATATGTAGTTGTGCAGAATGCTGGAAAAACAGAGACGAATTCAATCGTTGAGCTTTCACTAAGCCTAATGCATTCTAATCCGTTTTCCTTTTTCACCTCCATATTTATACTTCTCTTTTGATTTGGATAACAACTTTTAGTGTAGACTTTTTCTTGTTGTAGATCCTTGAAAAATTTTCCTTTTAAAAAAGAGATAGATATGTAATTATATCTGAGTCTAAACTATTATTTGCAGTTGTTTTTCGCGATCATCATCGCACTTATCGAAAATACATAATATGTCACGCACCTCTGCATTTCAGTGCTCAGTAATTTGAAATATTTCTTGTGAGCATATCTTAACAGAAAAAGATATCGTTTCTTCCACTTTTGATTCAAACTAGAATGAACCCTTTTTTTGTGATAAGATATGCACGCTTGATATATGCTCGTAACTTATTTGTTTCGTCTTAGAAGTGAAACAGATATAGAACTCTTTTCATAAACTGCCATTTACATGGCTGTTGAAATTTAGTAAAGAAATTTAATTGTCTGCATTGTAAGTCCTCTTTCACAATTTTCATTTCAGATTCCAAATCTTCGATTGATGAAAGCATCATGTCGAAAGAAATAAAAAATGTACCCACAAATATTGTGCAGCAGTTGGAAAACGAGGGGATATCGAAGAAATGCGTGCTTTTCTATCGCAGAGGTGTATGTTGGGTATATTGTCAATGTGAAAGGGATTTCATTTCTGAGTTATCTAATCGAATTTCTCACGACTTCCAAACACAGAAAGTCACTTCACGAGAGCAGACGGCGCGTCCACTTGAACGGCTTGGACCTTTCGGTAAGGTGTCGAGTATTTTAGTATTAAGTAAGAGAATATGTGATACGGTTTTATTTAGGTATTCAAAAGACAAATATTTCACTATTGTTCTTAAACGATACGAATATGTATCAAGTAAAACTCGATCGTCATTTGAATGTTCTAGCCAACTTTTCTGAAATGGACAACATCGGTCAGCATGCACCAAGTAGCCCCAGTCACATTGAATAGAGTGGCACGTGAAAAGGCAAATATACCTCAAAATGCTACACACTTCTGTTGGATCTATCCGCCAGTTGGATTCACACAATTATCTCAGAAGAAAAAAGCTATAATCGAGGAAAAATTAGCGAGCGGAGATCCAGATTACACTTTTCTTGCATTAGGTGGCTTTGCTTACTTTCGTTTCGATGATGACTATGGTGAAACATTACAAACCAATAGTCTCGTTCAGGCAGATAATGGCCTGCATTTTGATGGTCCTTTTCCATGGAAGGAAGAGTATACAGATGACCTGTTTAAAGTGGGGCGTTTCCAGGTATCGTATTAAGTAGATTTGTGTCTTCTCAAGAATTTTTCTTTGAATGTTTCATTTCAACATGACTTATAGGAGGTCACAATATCGGAATTGTTAGAACTTGGTATCAAATACTATTGCTTCATTAATCCGAACGAGCAATTAAAGAGTAGGGTACCAAATGACCCCATGTGGACCCCAGCACCGAACGGTGGTTTCATTTATCTGTACAATTCACCCAAACTGACACATAAATACGATTGTTATTTCATCGTCACTGATGGGCCAACTTGTGGGCGTATTATGCCCTTCTCAATAATTACCAATCCCAAGAAGTCCTATCACTCAAGAAACCGACCACATCCACCAATTGAAAATCACTCAGCAGCTCAATCTTCGTCATCAGTAAGTACTGAAGCAATGAAGCAATTCCAGTGCTCAATTTGCTACGAGCAGACTGTTCGCTGTCTTTTTATACCATGCAAACATATGTGTGCATGTGTCGACTGTGCAGAACGCATCCGTCAAGAACTTAATTCTGTGTGTCCTATTTGTCGACAAAAATTTACCGAAATATGGAATGTGTTTGTATAGGAATAAATGCAATGTCGATATCTGAATATTTTATCACCATTGTGTTGCTCGGGTGTGATTCAAAAATATTTTCTCTTGCCATTGTGTCTAATAAATAATCAAGTCATTAAAAGACTTTGGAAAGTGCAAAAGTCGTAAGTCAAAATTTCCTTTCTATGAACTGTACGAAAAAAGAAACAGAAAACAAACAACGTGTACAAGAACAAAGAGAAAATACAACAGCAACAGTTCTCATTACCCCCTAGATGCCTTTCTCTTGTATGATGCAAAGGAACAATGCACGGGAACTTTCACTTTATGTTACAATAATAATCCTCTAGCCAAATTCTACGAGCTTCTATCACCTAAATGGCCTTGTGGAACTCTCATTCAAAGTTTCTGGGGATCGAGTTCATACCATGAATGTTTTCATTTATGTCTTCTAAACTGATATTCGTAGATAATTCCAGAAAGTAACATGCCATTCATAGTTTGACTACTCTAAATACCAATACCAACCTGAACCAAGAAAAAAAATATGTCATTTTGTGTTTTGTAAATAAAACATCCTTCTTCTCATCTGCAATAGAACGGAAAATTTATGAGAATGAATAAATATATACAGTAGTTAAGTTTCTAAGAAATATAACTTACCAAGTTATTCATCTTGAATTGAAACAAAAATTGCATTGTTAAAATAAGTAATTTATCAGCTTTTTAAAGTAACATATAATGACTGCTTGGTTTCGATTTTGATTTAATTGGAATTTAGAATATGAGATGTATGAATTATAGTTCACGACTGAGCTATCATATGTAACTCAGTATGCTTGTGATATTGATATGAGCACTATATTTGTGTTTTTCGGTCTTCGCTTTTAGCAGATTAAAATCTTTTTGAAATAGATCTAAAGGTGAAACTAAGAAAGCGAATGTTGTTGTTCAAAAATCGAGTGTAAAGTCTATTATGTAGTTATCTGTTGCCATAAGTGCGTCTTCGTCTTTAACACAGATTTCGCACAGTCCAACAGTATCGTGGTGGCGAAAATACACCAAAGATAACACTTCCAAACAGTAACTTCATGAGTTGTAAACTTTTCTAATTGAAGAACCAGAGATGCCAACAGGCCACTTTTTTCCGGCCTGGCCTGGCCTGTGGCCTGGCCTGGTCTAGTCTGACTCAGCCTGGGGGCCAGAGCGCTGTGGACTGGCTGGCTACTTGGCCTGGCCTGGCCTGGCCTGCAGGCCAAACCAGGCCAAGTGATATTTCTGATTTTTCAACTTGATGTATAATTTCAGTTTCAATAATTTAAATTATTTTCATGAAGATAACAAATAACCAGTTCTTACACAAAATAGGAAATTATAACAAAGAGACAATCATCATAAATATTTTTCATGAGAGAAATACTTGAATTATTGAGATTTTTTCATAATATCATCAGTTTTTCACATAGTCGAAAGATATTTTAACACAATAATAAAAACAATATATACTTATACTCAGGTCGAACGATGCGGTCCATATACGCCCCGTATACAGGCCGTATATCGGACACAGAATTACGGACCCTACCATCATTAAAATANGCCGTTTTACGGCCGTGTACCGTGACAATACGGCCCCGTATTACTGTGCTCCCTAACGGCACCGTATACTGCGCCGTATTGCCACAGTGTACGGTCGTAAAACGGCCTATATCAATGATGGTACGGTCCGTAATTCTGCGCCCGATATACTGCCCGTATACGGGGCGTATATGGACCGTATCGTTCGACCTGGGTAGGAACACGATCAACAGTTAAAAGAATCTAATGTTTCAAGATGGTTACTGCCCAGGCAGACAAACATTTGGAAAAACTCGTTTAAACGCTCAATCGGGAACGCCGATTGTGAGTCCCTAACGCTCATTAAAAAAACGCAAGAAACACGTTTTTTATGCAGAATTTTCACTTTGGGAGCGTGAAAACGGATAAAAACTTTAATTCTGATGGTTTAAACGCATTGGCTTTTAAGTTGTCGAATAATTGTTCGTTTTAACGCTCAGGTCTAGAATTTTTATCCGTTTTCACGCTCCGAAAATAAGAATTTTGCATAAAAAACGCAGAGTCGATCATGCCGTTCTATCATCCCCGTTCTCACGGGGATCATAGAACGGCATGATCGACTCTGTCTTCACTAAACTGGGGCATTCTTTTGAAGCTTAGGAATCCGTTGAGTCGTTTTAGGTTGCAGCTTGATCGTAGTTTGTCATGTGAAGAGATGCAGCTCTTTTTTCATGTAATGGAGAAGTTGATGCTGTTTATTTTTTGTTTTCTGCGATATCTTTCTAGGTCTTTTGCTGCTTGATATTTATGCGTGTTGTGGCTCGTTCTTCGTGCGTTGGGGGTTTCAATCGAAAGCGTACTATCGTGTCCCACTTTTCAGCACTTCTTACATTAGGGATGAACTAGTTGTATTTTTGTGTTGTGTGCTGTTTGTTCAAAGTTTGTAGCTACGGCGGATCATTCAGCGGTATGCTAACGACTGTATTTTATTTGGCGTTTGTCATTTTTAGAATATCATTCAGCTGGTTTTGGGTGTGAATTTTCTGTTGTCATGTGGCGTTTTGATTAGTTTTATCATTCCGGGTTATTTTTGAAAAAAATTAAAGCATATCTATGCTTCACGGTTTTCGCTAGAATCACGGTTGTTACTTTTTGAAATACAATATGTTACACAATTAGATATTTCGCTTTAACTGCTATAGTTTTTTAGATGTTCTTCGAAACAAACTGGCCAAGAATTCATAGAACGTGTATGACACTTTATTAAATGATAATAACAACAAAGATTTTAGACACACTCATTCAAATAATTATTGCACACAAATATTTTTATATTTCTTATAGATATCAAGAGTAAAGTACCTTAGTTATGCAAAGTAGGTTAGTAGCGTAAACCCCCTATAGTAGAAGACCCCCCTCGAGAAAAATTTCTTCCGACGCAATAGAAGACCCCCTTTAATTAATTAATTTTTTGGAAATGATGGACTTGAATTAGTGTTTTTCCATCAAAATATGCTTGATTTTTAGGGCTTTCAGTTGGAAATATTAAGAGAATGTGTTCATAATGATAATGACACCCTTAAAGTCTTGAAAATCCCGATGGGAATCTGGAAAATCCCTTTAGTTTTCTAGAAAACCTTTTTAATTAAATATTGGGAAAAAATTTGGTTCTTAATAGAAGACTTCCTTGGAAAATTTTTATGCTGGAACATAACAGAAGACCAGGGGGTCTTTTATTGTAGGGTGGGTGGGGGTGGGGTTAGCTGTTTTGTCTTCATTTCAATAAGAGAATCGATTAAGATCGACATGGCATGCTGTGTAATCCTCAACTCTCTACATTTGCTGTGGAAACGATTATTGTTTTGCTGATAGAAAACAGTACATAGAGGATGTACCAAATTCTAGAAGAAAGAAAAAGGAACCTTCCAGTAAATGTCATCAATTTTGATTCGTTAAAACCAATCATTGTGTCCTGTCGTTTTGTCATCGAAATGGATGACATGCAATCGTCGGTACTTTTAAAACAAAAGCATCATACACATTTTTGATAAATTAGGCTCTCTAGTATCAGCAAGGCAAGATATTTTAAGTTTGTTGCATGTCTTAACTTATGAATTAATTGGTATAAGTGTCTCAGTAGCTGAGCGAGCTGTCGCAGGTAATGCAATATTGGATGGCATTATTAATTATCGAGTGATCCGATCATAACCTAGAATACATGCTAGGGCAGGTATTATAAACTTCAACATGCTAGTGGTTGAGCTAATATTTCTTATTGACTGATTGTCGCTATTCATGATATTACTGGAAAAAGAAAATCACATGATTATTTAACAACAGAAAAAAGAATGTTTTTTTTAATAATCAATTTCAAGGTATTTACAAGTCTTATGTTATTCATTCTCACATCATGTGAATAAGCTGTTTCTTCTCTTACTCTCCTCCTACCCTTCAACTATTCTTAAAACTATCATGAAAGTCAGGAAAACGCTACAATCCAATGTTGTTCAATCCTTCAGTTGTATTAATTATTAGCTCTATTTATGAGATCATTTTGTCAGTGACTATTCTAAAAATCTTTGTGGCAGATAATATGACTAGAATTGAAAAATAAGGAACAAACAAAAGCGATGAACATTTAAAATGTTCATTCATGATTCCAGCCTAGAAATGTTTCATCAAGTTTTATTAATTATACGAGTGTTACATCAACTTCATCGTCTCTCATAAATATCGAAAAATAATAAATGATAACCATGTATAGAGAATAATGATTAATTAATTTATAACAAAGTGGAATGTGTAGGTTTCTTCTGTATTATTTGAATATGATTAATGCATAGATGAGTATTAAATTCTTCTCTTTACCATTGCATGTGAGTACTCTGAAATCTGTAGAAGAATCTGCATGCTTCGAATGTCGAAGACTAGCAAATGAATAATTTGAATTAATATTGTATCCGTTTGATAGACCTAACTAATAATCAATCCTGTAAAGTATTAAGTTATTTTTTAACTGCAATTGAGTAATCTATTGAAAATGATTACCTATGTCATAATTTTTAATATGAAAAATTCTTATTAGTAGACAACTAAAATTTTTGTCATAGTCAAGTTGCGATTTGACGTTAATCTGATCTTCTTTTGCGTTTCCCTAATGAAAATCTTCCATAAAATAATAACTGAACAGAAATGATGATCAATATATAACTCTTTGTGGAATTCAAGAGTTCAGCAGAATGCTAAAAGTTATTCTTATATTTATCGCATTATTATGCTGAAAATAAGACGATATCAATAAAAACCATCATTAGATGTCGCTTACCTAAATATAAAAAATGATGCGCAGCAAAGTCAAAGACTGTGAGACCCAAGAATGCATGACTACTTCACTCTTCACTAATGGAAATATTTCAATACAATACTTGAATTGTGTGCATGAGTTGTTCCATGGAAGAATTGATTGAAACAAATTTCAACGACGACACTTTCTTCTGCATTGATTAGTCCTCTGACATGAGATGAAACTTCTCTTGTGAAATCTTTTCAAACCGGGAAAAAACCGGCAAATGCAAATTTCCCCGTCTAAATGATGTGCCATTTCAAACTAATATTGATCTATTTTTACTTCATTCAGTGGCAAACAATTCTGTTTCTAAAAAGATATTAGTCATTTCTTGCCAGGAATTTCCAAGTGTGCTTTCGAACGATGCGTAAATTGTGAAAAATAATTTTCTTGCCAACGCTTATATGAAATCTAGCGTTGACGACATAGTTTCGTCTCGTGCTCAACAATTAATTTCTAGTTTTTTTCTGCACATATTATTGTTTTAAAATGCTGTTGGTTCTTTTGTTTTTACAAAACTTTGCATACAAAGATAATTATAAGAACTCGCTTATAAAATTTACTAGGTCAAACATAATACATCTGCTTTTGAGATTCTGCATGATTACAAACTTTCCTTCTTTATAATCATACGTAAAGACCGATTTATACTATTATCACCAGTCCTATGCACAATAACAAAAAGAAACCCGTCAAGATTCTATATTCATCAATAACAAATGCGAATTATCTAGTACTTTTAATTTGCACTCGTTTACATAAATGAAACGGATTTATTTGTCAACATTAAAATGACAATGCTAATTCTTTGCATTCTTTGATGAAATTTCCGTTATTTACAGTTGAATTATATTCGACCACTCGAGTTGAAATAAGAATAATAGCAACTGACAATTATCGTGTGTTAATTTGTATTTGCTGCACGATTCATATTCTCATATTAGTAATAGTAATAAAATTGATCAATGATGATTGTCCGTCTTTTGAGGATTTTCGTATTATAGAATAAAAAGTGATTAGGTTTGTTATGTGATGACATTAAATTGATATAGACATGCACTATTCTGAAAATTCATTGCTAGTAGTTTCAACTTCTATAAATGATTTAATCTTTATATGTTGCATTTTCTTGATTCAATACATGCTTTGCATCGTTTACATTCGATTATTTTTCGAAGCTGATCAAATAAGATTCTAGGTAAGAGAGTTATTTACGAAAAACTACCACAATTTCCTGATAAACTTCAATTTAGTTGAAAACTTTCATTATTATTCATCTGTACTTTTATGTCGACCTACAAGAAATGTTCATCCTACTTATAGTCAGTGTGGAATACGGCAAGTTTCGATCTGAAGTCGACATGTAGAACATGAAAAATTAACAATTCATTGTTAACAATAAATTTTGTAATGACATCATAATTGCAATTATTACAATAAAAAAGAAAGTTCTATGTATTTTTAGAAAATGATATTTCTACCAATTCAACAGAATTAACACTTCACAATTATATTTTTCTTGACATATGAATAGATGATAAAATTTTTGAGCTAAGAATAGTAGCTCCTATTGCAAAATATAAGTTTTGAAAATTTAAATTTTGGTATTAGTGTTGTATGTCACATCATTTATTGGACTTCTTTATAAGACAAACGTGAAGAATGTCGAAACGAAAATCTCCGTGTACTCCATTCTACTTCATTTCCTAAATAGTCATTGACATGAATTGTGAACTCGAGTGCATCCTTTTATTCGAGTTCCCTTGCTGTCAGATAAGGCAACAATTCTGTCATAGCGGGATAGGTGGGCGGATAAGTGTGGGTGGAACTTTAGCGTTCTTTTTTCTGCGCTTCATCTAATACAAACAGTAAGGAAAAGAAAAGGACCATAGAAAAAAAGTGAAGAAGAAACTTTGAACACAGACGCACACACGCTAGCATTAATCTAGTAGTAAGATGCATCAAGGAACGTGGGCGAAGAAGAACTAAAAAGTGCAGAGGAAAAAACGTCGATATTTCCCTCTTTTTTTCCTTTCGATAGTCTATTGCAAAGTAAGAAAAAAAACACATATTGTTTCCTCTCGATTTTTTCTTTGTCAAGGAAGCCTGAACGAGACTAGTGGAAAGTCACGAACCATGGGGTGTAGAATATTGCGATAGAATGAATAATTATGAGTACTACTAGCCAATGAGCTTTGATAAAAAAAATAAACTTTAGTTAACAGTCATAACCATTGAAAGAATAGAAGAAGTCAACCGTTTTTCTATGAAATATCTCAATAAAATATTTCTATTTTAATAAATCAATAAATTTACTAAACTAGAACAAAGATGGATGTTGGGGTGGACTGTATGCGGTTTTTCGGTATTAGATCATACCTCGATAAATTTTATGATCGATCAAGTGATATGGAACAACAAGGAGACAACCAAAATAAGTAAGTGTTATTCGAATCAGATTCTATTAATGACGTTTGGTTTCAAAAAAAAAACGAGAGCTGTCTATGAGAAAATCATTGATTGTGAAGAAATTAGTTCTTTGTTGAAATTGACGTTTTATTTAGATATTCAATATCATCTCAGCGTCCAAGATTTTCTAGTCGTTGGTGGAAAATAATCCTTTGGTTTGGTACATCGTTAGTTATATGTGGCTTATTTTTACTTTTAATTGGTTTCATTCTTCCACGAAAACAAATTAATGTCGACGAATTGCGTAGTAATTCTCAAGTAATCATCGTTGATCGACAGGCACTTGCGTATAATGCCAATTTGGATACATGTCGTTTAACTGGTATATGTTTCGTTGTATTTGGAGGCATTCTATTTACATTATCATTATTAATGCCAACTTTTTGTCACATGTGGTGTGCTACGGGAGATGCAAATGATGAAACAGATCCTTTAAAAGTATTTCAATAATGTCTATTATAAAGACTCAATATTTGTCTTTTATATTTATAGTTGAAAATGGAAGCGTCGTCAAGTGGCGAACAGGCAACTTCGGTTATAAGCAGTGTACCGAAATCAATCCAACCGAATTATCGTAAAAATGAATCGAGAATAACAACTCAAGGAATCGTACCAATCTCATCGTCATGATTTTATTTTCGTTGTTTTATTTTTGTTTTTCGTGAAATATTTATTCGAATATGTCTTAAATGAATGTGTAAGGATACATCGATATGGTATTATCTATTGAATAAAATTTATCTTTGTGTTGTCACGAGAAAACTTCCTTTTCCCATTATTAGAAATTCATGATAATACTTCATTTTTAAGAATAAACAAGAACGCTCTCATGAATAGAATAAAGAATGTTTGTATTGGTTCTTTTTGTCACCATTTAGCTTTCTTTTCAACCTCTCTATCGCGTCACACAACTTATGGCATAGAGTTTTTTTAAATCGATTCGTCTCAGTATTTTTCTTCGATTCAATTCATTGTCTATGATTACAAAAGTAATTACATGAAATTCCACAGTTTACCATTGAAAAAAAGATGATTTATTTTTGTCGTTTTTTTTATGTATTACTAAGCATGATTTTCACCTTCACTTGTTTTACATTTTGTGCTCTCTATTTCGTTTTTGTTCGTAGTTGACTTAAGACATAAATAGATCTTGTTCAAAGGGCTTTCTTTTTAAATAATACTTTAGAATTTAACTAATCGCTCGTACAAACAATGCCCGTTCCCAGATCGAAAAAACGTGATACTAAATTGTACGATCTACTTGAAGTTTCACCTGACGCAACAACTTCTCAAATTGCAAAAGTAAATTATTACTCATTACTGTTACCATTCAATTATGAATTTTCGATTAGGCTTACAAAGCAGCTGCTATGAAATATCATCCAGGTAATTTTGTTAGATTCATTTCTACTAGCACAATAAATTGAAATTACATTTAGATAGAGATCCTGATGCACCACCAGAAAAATTCAAAGAAATTTCAGCTGCCTATGATGTTTTAAAAGATGAACATAAGAAAGATATTTATGATCGCTATGGACTTGAAGGTCTTAAAGAAGGAGTCGGTTCAGAGAGTAATGGTTTTGTTTTATTTTGCTTATCTGTTTTGGTTTTTTTTTCATATTTAAAATTTGATTTTATTAAAACAGGTGCAACTAGTCTATTTGACTTACTTGTTGGTGGATCAAATAGACATCATCGTAATCATCATCATCATCATCATCATGTCTCACCAAAAGGTGAATCTAAAACAATTCCATTAAAGTATGTACGCCCAAATTCTCACCAATGATATCTTGTTAAAGAAGAATCTGTCTTTTCTATTTAAGAGTTAGCCTAGAAACTTTATATAATGGTGAAACAAAGTCAGTACAGTTTACACGTAAGATAACATGTAAACAATGTAACGGGTACTAGAGAAAGATTTTCTGTTCTAATTAAATCGTTCACTTCATAAATAGGTCTGGTTGTAAAGAAGGTAAAAAACGAATTCATTGCCGCGCTTGTCATGGTCAAGGTAAATAAATATAGACACTATTTCGTAATATGATTGAAAGCGTTCGTTTAATAATTAGGTATTCGTGTGGGAGTATCTCGAATGGGACCATTAACGTTTCAGCAACCAATTCAATGTCGTGAATGTGACGGAGAAGGTTAACTTTAAAAACAAAAAAAAAGGACGAAAGTTTATTGACTGATTGGTCTTTTTTCTATTGTCGAACAGGAGAAACGGTTGCGCACAAAGATAAATGTCACGTATGTCACGGAAACAAAATCGTCGAAGAAAAAAAATCTCTTGACGTTGTTATTTTACCAGGATATTCGAGTGGGAAAAAGATTAAATTTCGTGGAGAAAACGATCAAATAGTAGATATTGAACATGATTCATTTATTAAAAGAAATGCATATGTTCGATTTTTAGTCTGGAATCGAACCGGGTGATATTTTTATTTTCATTGAACAAGAAAAACATTCAGTATTTGAACGTATTAATGAAAATGATCTTTTCATTAAAATGAAAATCAACTTAAATGAATCATTAACGGGTTTTAAACGAACTATTCAACATCTTGATGGACGACATGTACTTATTCAACATCCATCTGATAATCCTATTACTCCAAGTTTGTTATTTAGTAATGTTCTCAATGAAAAGAATAAGAAATTTTCTCCTGAAAATAGATTCAACGAAAAAACTTTCAAATCAAGGTATGATCAGTATGGAAACTCATCATACAGGTGACTTAATCATTCAATTCGATGTGGAATTTCCACCAATTAATTTCTTTCAACAATCCAGTATTATTCATGTACTGAGGAAATAGAACGAGAAAAATTTGGTTGAAAACATTAATTTTCTTTTTCTAATTCAGAAATTAGAAAGTATATTACCCTCGAAACCAGAATTAAATGTACCATCAGGAGTTAATCTTGATGAAACTTCGTCAATGGTTGATCATCATAAAGATTTTCGTACACATGAGCATCGTGCGCATAATACGATTCATGGTAGTAATGACGAGAATGATGATGATGATGACGATGATGATCAATATGTTGACGAAGATGATGACGAAGATGATAACGATGACGATGATGACGACGAAGATGGTCAACCTCAAGTTCATTCTTGTAATACCCATTGAAGGAAGAAAAAAAAGATTTCATTTTTTGTGATTTAGTTTCTTAATACTACGAAAAAAATTTTAATTGAATAAAAACAAGAAAAAAAAAGATATCAACGTTTTCACATGTTTTCTAGATTGCCATAGGAATTCAAGTACCGTAGATTATTATGCCGGATACAAAATTATATGATATTCTTGGTGTTCCACGAAATGCAAGTGATCAAGAAATAAAAAAAGTTTGTCGCAAAGAATATTTATTCACTTAATTCCTTTGAACTATTTCAGGCATATCATAAACTTGCTAAAACACATCATCCAGATAAAAATCCTGAATCGGCCGAAAAAGTATTACGTTATTTTTAATATTTCAGATGATATGTACAATAGAATTCGCTTTTCTGTACTTTGTTCTAGTTTAAAGAAATCTCATTCGCCTATCAAGTTTTAACAGATGACAAAAAAAGACGTATCTACGAGTGAGATTTCAATGATTACGTAATGGAAAATAATCTCTTATCTAATTTCGTTGTTTTTCTATAGCACCTATGGTCTTGAAGGACTTAAAGAAGGTGGTGGCAGTGGTGGTGGTGGAGGTTAGTCATTATTGTTTGAGATCTATTAGTTTTTTTTATGAAATCGTACTATTGTAAATTAAATAGGGATTTAAAAAAACATGTTCGCTTCAATTTTTTTTCTCGTCGCGAGCCTCGTTTGAAAGATGAAATAATTCACATGATTGAATGTCTTTTCTAGAAATATAGCTACAGAGATCATCGCGGCCGTTGTAACTAATTGCCATGATCACTTGTCAATATGTTACTGTGAGAGTTATTCTTGATTATTTGTAGTTGACAAATCTTATTATTTATTTGCAATTTATACTTTAGACTTTTATGCTTGAGTTCCGCTTATAATTAAGAAGTAATTCCTACGCTTAGCATAATTGTTATTGAGTATTAACCTATAATCCTCTTGTAGAATCTTGGATTTACATCTGATATCATAGTTTGGGTCTTATAGAATCAAGATTAAGCCCACGTTAAAAACTACTCAATAGAACTAGTTAGATGATGGTTTCAAACAATCCAACATTTAGAATGAGAATGTTCACCAACGTACGTTCTGATTGTTTTTATTATGCTCGTGGATATAACACTCTGAAGTGATTACATAGGATAAAGAGAAATATAGATGTATAAGCGAAAAGCTGCATCATTCAAAGCAACGCGTTACAATTTGTGCCAACAATAACATACTTTTCGATGTCGTCATGCATCTGCTGAAAAACATGATTTTGCAGTTATTCTTCATTGTAGTGAAAAGGTTCGTCATTTCAGTTTGCTTTTCCTCGTGCAATAAACAAGAATATGACTAGCATCAATTGACGAGATGTTACATCCACTCTGAGTGGCTACACTAGTTACTTTGTAATTGTCTATACTACATCAAGCTATCCAACTTCTATGAATCATAATTAAAGTAATATGTAGTTATTATGGCTGTGTTATAATAGTTTTGCTCATGAATGAATGAAAATTTCAGAGTAATCTAATAGACGTGAAACTCATCCAAGAGCAAAATATCAGGTCGATATTTTCAAAACACGCTTGTAACTTGAGAAGAAACTCTAAATAAAAGGAATTCGTTGAGGCAGATATTAATCTCATTGAGTTCAACTAATGGAAAACAAATGATTTCGAACAAGATACTCTCCGTTCATAATATTCACGCATTAGTTTCCTTTGAATAGAAAAACTATGAATAATTTAGAGCATCCTTATTTTAATGATGAACAAGAATAGTAAATAGAGTTGTGCGACTCATTAATTCTGCAAAGAACTCATACGCAAGAGGTATTGTCATAGTTCTTAAGAGAAAACGATGCACAGACATCGCTTTCCCCCTAATGGAGAATGAGAACAAATGGAAGACTAGCGTTGAAATATTGATTGTTCTATCTCATATAGAAATGTGTCAATGTGTAGAATTGCACACGAATTCACTTCTATTGTCAGTGATTCTAATCTAATTTCTTTTCTCTTTTTCTGCTGACGCAAAAAGCCTTTGTTTTACATTATTTTGCTCGATAGTATAGTTTCCTCTATTCATTTAATGAACAATTTCCGATGGATGTTTTCAACATGAAATAATTGATTTGTCGGAAGTGAATCGAATCAACACTATGAAGTTCCAAACATGTTAAATGCGTGATATTAAATTCGAATGGATATTTGAGTATCAAATATCTATCGGAAACGAGAGCAAAATGTTCACACCTATATTCATTCATGTTTTCAATTCTAAAATCTAACTTGATTGTATGTCAAAGTCAACACAGTTTCGATCATTGCTCTCAACGCAAGAATAGAATTAGGTCCATATCAAATCGAATGAATCAACAACAACGCTTGTCTACAAGCACTAATCTATGAAGATATTTCGATTTGAGCGAGCTTAAGTTCGAAAAATTGATTCTTTTGTCAAAGGCAACTATTTTTTCAGTATGATTATCTAATCAAAAGAATTTAAATTTAATTGTTTAAAATTTCATTTGATGACGCATTCAAATTCTCTTCATGTATTAGGCAGTATGGCAGATATTCTTGGACAATTTTTCGGTGGCGATTCTTCATTTGGTGGTCATCCTTTTGGTGGTCATCCATTTGGAGGTTTATTCGGTCATTCCTCCATGGGTGGTGGACGTAATCGACGACGTCGCGGTGAAGATACGGCACATCCACTCAAGTAAATATTTGAACTTCTTTCGGTCGTATGAGGTATTAATTAAGATGAACCTTGCAGTGTATAAATAAAGCTTTCAGGCATTTTGACAATAATGACATATTCAAATCTATGGTAGTTCATTTATGAAAAATTGATACTCAGGAAAATAGACACAGAGATCTACGTTTCAGTTTCAGTTGACATCGATTAAGCTGCACAAGATGAGATATTGTTCTCATAGAAAAACGAACTACGTTCTGAAATATGACAACACTGTACTTGGACGCCTCTTGTATTTTTTTTTCATATTATATCCAATATCAATCTTGAATCACTTGTTTACCTATTATATATGCCACAAGACATTTACTTTTTGGTGTCTAAAGTTCTTCCTTGTAAGATATATTTTTTACAATTTTTATCTATACCTAAGAGATAACCACCACTCATACTAACATTAGTATATATCCTTTTACTATCACAAATAATAAAAAGTACTCCAGGCCCTAACACTGTGAAAAAAAACACAACGGTTCATTTCCATTTACAGGAGGAATGAGAGCTAACGATAGGTTGATTCGTCATAATAGAGACCATTTATAACTAAAATCATGTGCTTATAAATGAACTATATTCTTATTATCTTTGAGAAGCATTGAATAAAACAATTAATGAAAGAACATGTCTATAAACAACTTGAAAGATTAAAAGAATATTCGTACGATTAGCAATGGCATCTGCCTACTGTTATGCATATTACTTGCAATTAGTATCATATTAACGGGTGTTTTTTTTCTCTATTTTATTATAATAGAGTGACACTCGAACAATTATATAAAGGTGGCACACGTACACTTGAAATATCTCGTAAAATAATCTGTCCGCCATGCAATGGGTAAGAAAAAGTTCATGTTCATTCTTTTATACTTTGTTTAATAATATACGTGTTTTAGCATCGGCGGTCGTGATGGTGCTAAACAATCATGCGCGACATGTCGCGGCCAGGGTATTCAGATAATAACACGACAGATAGGTCCAAATATGATGCAGCGAATGCAACAGATATGCAAAGATTGTAGTGGAGAGGGTAAATACAAAAACATTTCTTTTTTTATTGGAAAAAATTTAATTTCCTATTTTCAGGTGAAATTATCAATGAACGTGATCGTTGTAAACATTGCCAAGGCAAAAAAACAGTTGAACAAAAGAAAAACCTTGAAGTTGTTATATCGCCCGGTTAGTCAACATTGATTAGCTACGAATAGTTGAAAATCAATATATATACATATATATACATACATGTATTTGTAATTTAGGTAGTAAACATGAACAACAACTTCGTTTTCCAGGTGAAAGTGATCAAGCTCCAAATATGGAACCCGGAGATGTTATTGTTGTTTTACAACAAGAACCACATGCTGTTTTTCAACGTAGCGGAGATAATCTGATTATGAAGCATAAAATAAATTTAGTTGAATCGTTATGTGGTTTTCAATTTGTGATAACGCATTTAGATGGACGAAAAATTGTTTTGAATCATCCACCTAATGATCCAATTACACCAGGTCTATACACATATTGAAAACATTCGTTCAAACAAAAATATTTTTCTCGTTGTTTCGTTTTCAGAAACATTTCGATGTGTAAAAGGACAAGGGATGATTAATATGCGTACACACGATACAGGAGATTTGATTGTTCAATTTGATGTTGAATTTCCCTCAGATAAACATCTATCTGATTCTCAACTAGTTAAGGTTAATTCAAATCATTCTGTTGTTTTGTGAAAATAGTTTCATTGTCTTTTGTTGTTGTTTTCATTGTTAATAGCATCTTGAACATCTTTTACCAAAACGGCCACATGTTGACATTCCAAAAGGTGAACATGTTGAAGACGCACATATGATCGATTTTCATACAACAAAATCGGCACATGACGATCGACGTGGCAATCGTCGTGAAGCATATGATGCCGGAGATTCAGATGAAGAGGGTGGTCATCCAGGTGTTCAGACATGCAGATCTCAATAAGAAAAATTCAATAAAGCAACAAATCAGAACTTTTCTATTCTTTTGCCCCTTTCTTTTTCTTCTTTTGATTTTTTATGATATTTGAAATAAATCCAAAACGAACGAACAGAAAATATTCATTTTAACAAATAAGATTTCGAGTTGGCTTGTTTGTTTGTTTCGTTCTATCTGTCTTGTTTTTCTTTCTTCTTTCTTCTTCGATTACATATTTTGCATTTGTTCGTTTTTCTATTCTCATATTCGGACGTCTATTGAATAAACGAATCCAACGATGAAGTTTTTCTACTAACTAGAACGATAATTCATAAGAGAAGAGGGAAAATAAGAAAAAAGATAAGAAACGAAACAAGGTGAGTGCAAGTATTTTTGTTTTTCTTTACTTTTTTGCAGATCTTCATGATGAGTGACGATGATGATATCGACTTTGCAGCGGCCAATCAAAGGTTTAACATTTCATATATTTAAAAACGACGAACACAAATGTTTTTCTTTAATGTTTTTCATTAAATAGTTCAAAAAATTTGGCTTCTCTTTTCCATGGTCGCGAGCCCGTAGCAGCACCAATAGTTGCCTACGTTCCACCAAAGCAACCTAAAAAAGGTATACTAGAGAAGACAAAAAAGAAAGACAACAGCAGCGCGACAAAAGATCACATGATTCTTTTTTTATTATTCAAGATTCTTCACCAAGGCTCATGATAGTAACTGCTGTTCAAACATTTTCATTGTAAACCATAGTGTTTTGCTTGTTAGTTTTTTGTCAAATTTCGATCTTAATATTTTAGTGGTGCCGATCAAAAATGGACACCTCGAGGCAAATTGCGTGCCGCTATATTATCAACGGAGAACACCATGTTTCAACTTATTCTGTACTTAAATAACACTCAACATGTTACATCGGCTCGTATAACAACTTCATCTGTCTTCACAGTAAATTTGAATATTCGATGTTCATTGATTTGCTCAATTCTTTATGAAACTAAACTTTAGTGTCAAACAAATAATTATCTGGCATTTCAAGATGATGGCGGTCAAAACTGGTCAATTATGTTTGATAGCAAACAAGCACTTGTTGATTTTGTTTTACAAGTTATTAAATTTTTCTTTTTCTTTTAGTTTTTACTTCGAATCATTGAATTTATTCTTTAGATTGTCGTAGCTAAAGCTTATTTATTTGCATTTAAATTTGATCATATTATACAAGAGATTCGCGAAGGCGAAGGTTCGACATTGGTCGATCATGATAGTGTAGAAATAACAGTCCACCAATATAAATTACTTGAAAATGGCACTGTTTCATCGGTCGATGTAAAGATTTCCTTTCTATTTCATATTAACGGATAGATCCGTTGTTTCTTTGATTAGACAGGGGAAAGTAAACCAATTAGACTTAAAATTGGTAAAAATCAAAATGGCAAAGTAAATCTGAACGAGGGAAAAAAGAAAGATGACTTTGTTGCAAACTGTTCTAGGCAATTGATGATTCATTACGTGGAATGAAGAAAAATGGTCAACGTATAACGATGATTGGAACAACACTTTATAACATAGAAGTTAGCCGGGTATGTAAAGCATTTGAAAGGATGAGTTTTCTTTTCAAATTTCACGTCATTTTTCTTTTATGAATTAGGTCAAACGTGAAAAAGAGGCGCGTGCTGGTTCCATTACAATGCCAACCGAAGAACAACCAGTTGTTGAACATAAACGATCAATTACCGAAGAGAATGAGGTACTATCATCGACATGCTCATTGTATTGAAAATAATAATTTTTATTTGTATAAAAAATAATAACAAGAGTAAAATGTTGCAACGTATTCATAAAATGGGTGGAGTTTCGATGCTTCCTAATTCGAATCCAACAAGTGCATTCGCTGCACCGCCAGCCCATCATCAATACCCACCATTAAGTGATGATGATTCAATCAACAATGAATTAATACGACATGTTGCACCGCCAAGACCTGTAAGAAACATAAACGAAAACGATTTTTCTACTATATCTATATTGATTTCTTATCAAAGATTTCAACAACACCATTACCACCAGCCCCAGTTCAACTTGTGCCGCCTGCATACCATCATCATCATCATCTTCTTCAACCAACACCTCAACCTTTAATGCAACAACAAGGTCTATACCCACCACAACAACCATTGCATGATTATAATAGTCGACCTGGTAAGTAGAATCGAACATATGTAAGTTACCATGTTTGCTGATGTTGTGCAAAGGTTCATCTATGAGTGGAATGGCTTATCAACAAGCACCAATGTGGCCGTCTCCGCAATACCCTCAAGTCGCGCCTAATGGTAATAGATAAAATCTTTTCCAATAGTATTACACAAACACGATAGGTTATGTGATCATTTAGTCAATGCTGTCGTCTTTTCCTTCATAGAATTATTCTATTATTGTTTTCTTTTCACCAAAATTTTACACAGGTAGTCTTGCCATTGTTTAATGCGAATTGTAAGTGTTAACTCTGAATAATTACTGAAGGAGAGCTATCTTGCAATTGATAGTTACTTTTGAAATTAGAGACTTTGGCAGAAAGCAAGAGCTTTTTATTTTAGGCGATGAATGCGATGTAGAATTGTGTTATCGTATTCAATTGTCTCAAAATGAGTTTCAATAATAAGAAAAAAATTCATTGACAATGAGCATACACTAACAAAACTTATATGCCTCGATAGAAATGACAAAAATAACATTAGTTTTTAATTCTACATAATTTATCGTTTATACCTAATCGTCCTAATTATCATTTAAAAACTATGATAAGAATAACTTCGAGAAAAAATATTTATCGATGAACAATTTTTAGAATGTTTTTCAAGACTATCAGGCTCACAAGCTTTTAAATGTGGGTTAGTTGGGGGCATATTAATCTTTTCTAAAAGTGATAGATTAATTTCAAGAAAAACTACTTTAATAATTTCTTCTTCTAGGGAAAAAACAAAAATATCGAATTCCATTTCCTTTTCTTTTTGTTTCTTTTTATAAAACAGCACGGTTAATATCTCAGTATAACATTTAAAGTCATTGTTTAACATATAATTGCTATCTTCAAAATGGCACGAAGCTTTCTAAAAAGAGGTATACGAAATGTGAGAGTCAATTAGAACAGGGAATTATTTCTACGATGATATTTGTCTGGACTTTGAGTGCATTCACTTGATAAACATTGTGAAAGCACTCATTATATTTTATTTTATTCTATTGTTCAATCTTGCTCTTGACTCGAAAGTCGATTGATTGCAGACGTGTCACAGGCCCTATTAAGAGTAAATCGTAAGATTACATTCACAAATTGATCCAGTCATGCAGTGTAAACTTGACTTTGATCTACATACGATGCTCAAAACGTTTCCGAGGTTCACTATAATCTATCTCGAGAGATGACAATCTATCTATTTAATCGCAACATATATTCCAAGTGGTTGCTATCTATATATAATGGGTAGCTTCGTAGTTGTCACTGTATATGTAGCTATCTTTTGGAAATAAAAAATGCGAATAAAATTAAACTGTTTCACTATTTCTTGAATTTCGAAACTGTGTGAAGCTCTTAAAAATATGAAGAAGTTTCTAACCAATGATCAGATTTCATTTGATACTACTATTAGTGGTTATCCGACTGAGATATGACATTAGAGTATTGGATGCATAATCGATATTTTATTTTCAGTATATGAAAAGCAAAATTACATGTTACTATCAATGTGAGCAGTATAAAGATGATATCAGTGATAGACATATACATTCTAGAATAAAACAGTTATTGAAACAATACGTTTCTTTATGATCGAGCTCGATCAGTTTCCGTCATAGATTATTTATTATTGTAGCAGCCTGTCAAGTAATGACACTATTTAGTTCGAAAAGACATGAATCAAGTTAAATATCACCATATGTACTCACCTTAAAGTAGGTTTTCAAACTCCTTTTAGTATGTTCACATGTAGTCAGCACAGAGGGCACGTAAACCAAAACCTACTACGATACAATAGGATTAATAACTAAAGTGGTAAATCTTATGTTTTATGTTCATTTCGAATAGATATTTGAAGGTTAAGTGACAAAGAAGAAATTTTTCCTGAGCCACTACAGCAACAACCTTGAAAATACGATGGAGCCAAACGGACAGAAAGTCATTTATCTAAATAGGATTATAGAAAGTTTTGGGAACTTTTGGATCACTCTTGTAAATTGTTGAATATATTATCCCATGAAACATGGCATGGAAATCAGTAAAATCAAAAGAAAAACTGAAAGAAGTGTTACGTTTTATTTCGACCGACAAATAGAAAAGGTTACGGTAAAACGATGAGCAAAATGGATAGAAATAGTTATTAGACAAACATCCATCATATGACTTATTAAGAATGTGCCTTCAGTAAATAGATAGATCAGCTCTATTGAAAAGCTACAATTCATCATAATAAAAGGACTTATTTCAGGCAGTAAACAGTTGCAATTCTCAAAATAGAGCATGAAAGATTTTCTTTCTCATTTACTCTGTCGCAGTTTTCAAAGATTAGGAGATTTTCAATAGAAAGAACTTAGTACGACAGACGATGCCGTTCAAAATTTTGATTAACACGTTGCTTATATCATAGCAGTACCGCCACAAGATGCGTATTATCAACAGCCACAAGTTCAAAATGAAATTCGAATATTATTCAATCGACTAAGTGAAAAAGTCGATACATTAAATGAAAAAGTATTGTATTGTAAATCAATAAACATTGAAAAAGAAACCGGCGGAATGATTTAGATCGATACAAAAAATTCAACAACATATCCAAACATGGAGACAAGTATTCTTCTTGCGAATATTCAACGAATAGTTAAAGTATATTTAAAAAACAAATCTTATCGTTTTCATTTCATTCGTCTGTGTGAAAATGTTTTCTAGGAAAATGAAAATATGAAGAAAGATGCATTTGATCGTACTGCGAAAATCGAAGAACTTAATCTTAAAATATCTGAACTACTTGATAGAAATCAAAAGTAACGATTTTCTCTTTTTCTTTTTCATTGATTCGTTTCTTTTTAATTTTCCGAAACAAAACAATTTAGATTAATTGAACAAACACATCAAACAGCTGAACAACGAAATGTTGTTGTTAACAATGTATCCGAACAAACGGCACAAAAAATTCTGGATTTAGAAAAGCAAAAAGTCGAATTAACAAATAATTTAAGCATATCCACGAGTAAAATAGCCGATTTACAATTACAATTAAATAAATATACACAAGATACAAATGATCATCAATCACGTTTGAGCACATTAATGCATCAATGTGAACAGTATAAAGATGATTTTGAAAAATCTGAAAATCAACGTTTAGAAATTCAAATGAAATACGACACAGTTCAAGAACAATTGAAAAATGAAAGATCTTTCAAAAAACAATTACAAACAAATTTGAATACAGTTGAAGAAGAGCTGGCAGAAATGAAAGTTACTTGTGTTACCTTGGAAAAAGTAAAAATTAACTGTGTTCTATCTTCACTGAAGAGAAGTCGTTGCCTATCCATCCATTCTGTTCATTATCTTAGAGTTACATATGTTAGAACAACATCTTTCAATGAGTCGTGGTCTCGTTTCAACAGTTATGAAATCATTTTCTTTAATTTGAGATACGCTCGCCGTATAGATTGTTTATATCTTATGATCTATCTTTAGTAGTAGAACAACTTTAGAAAAACCTTGTCCGTGAGCATTTAGACTTAAAACTCTCAGTATATCTTTATCTTAGTTCTTTCGATTTCACAAAGCACATTCTTGATAAGCTTCCGTGCCGAATGTATTTCATTGATCTATTTTTATACGCATCACTACTGAATCTAGTTCTAAAATTCTCAGTCGATGAAAACCATGAAACTTCTCAAAAATAATCGAACAAATTTGACCTGAACTATATATTGACACTTTAAGTTTTCTGAGATTTACATGTACCTTAATTGAAATATTCTATCAACAATAGCAGACAGAATTATATGTGTTCAAATCTGTTTTAGACAGAGTATTGATGAGGTATACTCGAATCAAGACATGTATATTAATAAAAGTTTTATTTTCAAAAAATGCTCTTCATGAAAAAAGTCTCTTGAAAAGTTCTTTGCCTTAATCAGATTGAATCACGCGCAGAGATCCATTAGAAGTTAAATTAATCTACTGATCTGCTACAGTAGCACACAAAAGACATCCTAAAAATCAAAGAAAATCGAATTAAGTAATTCCATCTTTGTCTCCATTACCCAATCAGATTTCTACCGCATGAAAGTGAAAGAAGTAGATCATGTAGGAATATGATTTCATTCATTAAATTTTTCTTTAATTGTACAAATAAGAAAGGTATGATCGTTTGGCAGCGTGTTTTTAAATCAAGTTTCGCATGGAAATTACAGGATGACACTTTTTAAAGGTATATACTGTTTCTATTATTGACCGTCCGAAACGAAATTCATTTTGATAAAGAGATACGCGACGGCGATAAGTCACCCAAAACCTTTCTTGTGCTTGTCGACAATAGATGGGCAACACCAAGCAGTTTAGGCTCCGTTTTCGGTGTCAGTCTCTTATTTTCATAGTTTGCTTTTAATGTTTCAATTCCTTGGGAAACTAAAGAATTCATTAGTGTCACGTCTAGAGTGATTATTCCAAGATCCTTGATTTTCATTCCTTTCGTTGACGAAAGAGAAATGTATCTTCAAAGGTTTTTCTATTCCGATCACAGTCCAAGTTCAATCTTTCTTTCTCATTTTACTTTCAGACATTTCTGTTCCTTGCGTATTTAATGTTAATCGAGCAAATTGATTGTTTGATCCCACATTCATTGCGATTCGTATTCAGTCTTTAATTAGATTCTCTCCCGTTCGAAAACCTGATATTGAACTTCTAGTGGATTATCATTGACTTATAATAGAAGAACCGTTTCGTTTCAGAAGTAGTGAATAGAATTTTTGTAGAACATACACATTCTACTATTCAGATAATCGAATACTCTTCATTTTCATGTTG
Organism: Rotaria macrura; assembly: GCA_900239685.1. Classification (NCBI taxonomy): domain Eukaryota; kingdom Metazoa; phylum Rotifera; class Eurotatoria; order Philodinida; family Philodinidae; genus Rotaria; species Rotaria macrura. The sequence goes on from OENT01000691.1 coordinate 34,714, forward strand.
ATTAAGATGTTTCAAGAAATCGGAAAAAAACATCTCAGCGTTTTGAAAAGTTTGTTTACCATAATTAGTTAAAATCACGAGTCTGCCAATCGTCTCTCTATTCTTTCAAAGTACTATAATACTTTCGAGAAATTTCAAAGAGAGAAGAAAACGAAACCTCCGTATGGAAGAACTTGACGACTTTATAAAAATCAATATTATTCTTAAGTGATTGTATCAGTGTAATAAAAAAGCACAAGGCGTATCTTTTATTGTCGTTCGCGTGAGAAAACTTCTTATTCGAATAGATGAACAATGAACGAAAAGCAAAATTCGAGAATGAACGTAAACGATGGCAAGATGATATTGAGGAACAAAAACAATCATACGAAAAAGAATTAGATGATGTACGAGCCAAATTACGCAAACAACGAACCGCTGATAATTTAAACAGTAATCAAGAAGTGAGTTGAATATTTTTGTTTTTGTCTTATAAATATTCAAGGAATAAATAAAACAACATCCTTCATATAGATTAGTCGAATAGAAAAAGATTTAGAACGTGAATGGCAAGAGAAACTTGATCGACAACAAGCACAACATGAACGTATATTAGCATCCAAAGGCAAAGAATTGGATCAGCTAAAAATTTCAATCAATGAAAATGAAATCAAAGTTCATCAAACATGTCTTTTATTTTCGATTTATTTTTTATTATTTGCTTTTGCCTAGTTAAAAATATTCGACAAAGACTTGAAAGCATCACAACAAGAGCATGCAGCCTATAAAGAACGAGTAAAAATTAGAAATATAAACGGAACAAATGAATGTTTAGTATTGAATTCGTTTTCGTTTTCTAGTGCGAAGAACTTCAAGAGCATCTTCTAGGGATGAGAGAGAAGCTAACTGAAATGAATGAGGAACAAACACAATCAATCAACGGACAAGTTAAACGTACAATTAGTATTGTATTTCAACGTTTAAAAGCTCGTATACGGCCAGCGAAACAATACACTGGTGAACAATTTCTTATGCGCTCACTTGAAATAATTAAAAAAGCAACACTGAAGGTGTTATCGAATGACGAAGACGATAATCACGATGAACAATCAACCGATGACATCGAATCAGATGATGAAAATCAACAAGTTCAAACGGAAAACCTCAGCAATCAAGTAGATGAACCATCAAATGGAAATTCGACGGATCAAACAACACTAAATGAAGAAGTTTCAGAGATAACAGCCAATCAAAATGACGACAATCATTCTAATCAATCGGAAACAACAACATCAACAAATAGTCAAAAGAACGGCTGGGATACTATGGATGATTTTCAACAAGAATCAAAAAATCAATCGGAAACATTGGAACAAAATCAGATTGTAATTGTGACCGAAGATTCAACAACAACAACAACAACAGGTATTTTATTTTCAATAATTATGTACACATTGACACTGAATCGATTGATAATGTCAAATAATGATCCGATCGTGTATGTTTTCCCACAGATAGAATAATCGTTGAATTTCACAGGAGACAGGTTGGTATTCGACAATGAGCAACTTATTTTTTTATTATGCTTCATAAAGTATTTAATCCCCTGAGGCCTATTAAGACAACACCAATGCAGAAATAGAAGAAAATATAACACAAAGTAGATGGAGAAGACAGATGTTGAGTAATGTACAGGTGGAAATAGCAAGTTACATGATCACGTTACATAGAAGAATAGTGTATGGAGGAGAAATAGAACCAATGTGCGGATTTGCTAAGATATTAGCTTGAATGTAGAGGTGGGAAAGATGAGAGATAGCTAACTGTCTCGTCATATGTGGCTTCTGGGGTTCAAAAGATAGGATTGAGGAAAAGAAGAGAATATTAGAAATTCGTTTAGGGGAACCGCTGGAACCGAGCTCGAGGCATTATCTTCGAGCCACTTGAGGCAATTCACAATGGTAAGTAAATTGTTTATAAGCCGTTTCGACCTGTAGATTGGGTGGATCACTAATTCTTTATGTAGCCATTGGTTCCTTGGCGTATTAAAAGAGAGGTGTTCAAAGAGTAATTCCCATATGTCGAATTAAACAGATGTTTTCATATTTCGTCCAGTATCTCATACAGATATAACCTCATGATTGTTGATTGAACATATTTGAGAAAAGAAAATCATTCCAGTAGGTGATCCCAAGTGTCCTCGTTAAGCAAGTAAAGTAAAAATGACTTAATTCATCCTTTTGACGACCAGTGAATAGCGGGAATAAAGCGAACAACCAGGAAAACAGGGGTAGTACGAAAGTAGAGAAAAGTATCCTACGTAGTTCTTTGGAGGAGGTACCAAACATTAGGCACGATTTAACAATAGCTACTCTTTGTCTTATCTTGTTCATGGAGACTGAGATCATTTTACTCCAGCGAAGTTTACTGAAGATGTGGTAACCCAGATATTCAAAGCAATGAGCAACTTTTTTAATTTCTCATAAACATGAAAACAAATTACAATGAAAGATGAGAGGTAGACAAGTGATGATCATGCTTAAGATCGAGTGCACGATTTACTGTCCGTTGATTAGAAAAATGTCTTTCCAATGAAGTACGCAGATTAATTGACCATTGATTAATTCGAGGAAGAGAAATGAAGAAATGAGCGATGCTCATCAACTTTAGGAACAAGATAGTCACAGTAATATGATAGTATTTGAAAACTTTAAAACGTAAGAACTAAAACGGTTCTGAGTATGATTTATGTATAAAATGACAAGTAACTGCGATAGTTTATTCAAATTTATCCGTTACAGTACATGAACAGCGTACACATTCACCTGATGAAACAGATCTGCAAATATTGCAACTGCGAAAAAATTTAACATGCAAATTTATCGAAGAATATGGTCCAGTAGATCGCATAGTCGAACAGGTATTTCATGAGATTAACATCCTCACGATGATTGCTCATTTCTTCGTTTCTCTTCTTCGAACTAATCCATTGACAGTAAATCCTCACACAAGATAAACATTAATTAAAGTGAACCTACTTTTCAATCTACGGACAGTAAATCGTGTAACTCGTTTAAGATATTCAAGTACTTAATAGAAGATGTTGAATGCATCATAAAGATCATTTTGTCTCTTTCATATATAAACCGACACGGCCTGTGAATTCAACAAACATGTAACAGGTCAATCTAATACTCAAAAACTTCTCAACGTTACTAAACCGTAGTGTCCTGCTGTAGTGACACCATTTGAAATAAACTGTCATGATAATCTTATGTTTAGAGTAGTGTGACATACGTATGAGAAACAAAAAGGTAGATTGAGTGCTTTTTGTGAAACATGTGATTTTATTGAGTATATTTATTTATGAATGAATTCCGAGCTTTTAATCATGTGACCAATAATAGTCTAAGACTTCTGCTAGTCCATACGTAAAATTAATTTTCGTCAGTCTAGATTAATTACTGTTGGGTTAGTTGAAAGTTATATTTCATTTTTCGATGAATCGAGTTTGACATTTTTGCAATGTTATCTCAATTTTCTTAAACGAAAAATATCTTTTCAAGCGAATGGAATTGAAGTAACATCATCGGGTTCTATGATTGAAAATGATCCAGTAGAGCCTCCTTGTGAAACTGTCAATGAACAACAATCCGATGATCCTTCAATTAAAAGTGCTGAAAAGACGAATGAAGACATTGAAAAAAATGAAGAAGAACAACCAACAGATTTCAATACATCGAAAAATATAACTTTCAGTGATGACGATGGCGATGGTAAATTCTAACGGTAGTCTGTTTTCTTATAAATTATTTTCTACACTATAGAAAATACCAACGTCAACCTTCCACCAGTTCATTCACAGAATCAAGGTACTGCACAAACATTAACTGTAAAACAAACATCAGTACCTGCAAAAGTAATTACATCGAATACTATCATTGATTTTCTCATGCTATCTATTGTTCATATTTTCTTTTCAGTATACACCAAACGAAAACATTCCATTGATGGCAAACCTTGACGATTCAGAAGATGAACTGTTTAGATAAAAAGCTCAATGCATTTTTAAGTGTCTATTGACGATGCATTTGTTTCTCTTGATTATATGTCCGTGTGATATTAACTGAAATTCTTGTCTTATTTATTTTTCTTCCGATGTTTCAATTAATCAAATTTCTTTCCTTCTTTTTTTTTGTTATTCTATTCTCCCAATAATTTCTCATCAAAAATATACGCAATATCTAGCTCTCTTTTCTTTTACATGCAATTCAATTTAAATAAAGATCGAAATAAAGAGTAATTTACGAATTTATGAAAAATGTATCTATTGCAATGGTCCAACGCAAATTCATTCATCTGAACATTTTTATAGCATCAATCTTTTCTGCTAAGGTGATTTTTTTTCACGTCGAACATATCTCTCTCGTAAAATTTTTATTTTCTACGAGTTTTTCTCTTCTGGCAACTAGAATTACATGAGAGAAAAAAATTCCATCCAATGATATTTCACTTGAACAGACAGATTGATACTGTGCTATTAAAAGTGAGCAATACAAATTACGATGTTTATTCAATTCAACGATTAAGAGTAATAGTCTATAGAATAGATTTGCATGCAGAATGACAGAAATCGTTCAACTGGGATTTTTTTCGTTTTACGTGAGAAGAACATCATAGTTAAGATTAACACCATAACGTTGAAGACGGTCCGGGCCTTGAAATTTGAGTATAATTTGATAATTTGAGTCCGAATATTGAACAAGTGTTCTATCTGATGTCGTTACGTCTGTTTCCTGACTATCAAATATTCGGTAGACATGCGAGACACCCGACATCACTTGTTCGTTATCGAGGTAGATCGTATATGATTGATGCTGTTGTGTATATGGTGTTTCAATAATCAGTGTTAAATTATTTTGTGGATAAGACCAAAACAGACTTATCGTATTACATGAGATGTAATCAGTGTCAGTCATATTGAATATAGCTGAGTTACAATCACCCGTAAATTGTATGACAGCCATACAACTATCGAGTTTGTCCACTTGAGCTTTGCATGTGTTAAAAACGCTGTTCTCGACTAAAACAGTAGATATTGAAAATAATACAATGAACGATGTCAATGAAGAGAACATTGCAGCAAGATATTGTGTATGGTCTGTATCGTGATTTACTCTTATATACGTAGTAGTAAATGAAAATAATTCATACGGAATAATGACAAGCTGAGAAATATAAAAGAAGAAATTGATAACAGATGTAGAGGATTACATGGGTATTATAGTTCGATTAGAATTGAAATAATTTACCTCGTCATGATGACTTGGATCTATTGTTAAGAAAGATCGAATACTATTTCTATTCATCATTGCAAACGAGTCAGTTTTCAGTGATATTTAACATCCATACTGCAGAGAAAAACGAGCATGTATATATATGTCAGATATTCTCACTTTATTTTTATTATGTCAAAACATTTATGAACAGAAAAATGAGTTTGTAAATTTCAAAGTATCGTTTAATACGATGTAAATCAAGGTTCAACAATAGTCAATCTTGTTAATGATACTTCATTGGTTCGAGTTATTTTTACAATAAGATTGATTGTTTGATTCGTTTTCATGTAATTAACTCTGGAATTTGCGATAATTGTCCCTTGATCATCAGCGAATACATCCGAAATTTGATGTCGATTTAGTCCAAGTTGAATACCATAATCGATAACATTTCCCATATCTGTACATTCCATATTTCCACATGCGATGAACATGTATAACGATTTGTCAGATGGATATTCGGAAGCAGTAAAATGAAAAACAGGTAAATCTGTTTTTGGATCAACAACATGTTGAACTTGAAGTCCATACAATTTTGGCCTTTGTACTTTTCTTGAAGGGATTGTCAATTGTGACTCGATCGATTGAGCACAATCAGCATCGAGACATCGAATATAAGTAATATCTTAAGAAAAGAATTTCATCGTAGAAAACATTTCGAAATAAAACTTTATACCTGATTGGGCTGTTTGTCCATTAGTTGATATAGAAAATCGATATTGTGAATCAACAGCTAAATAAACAAAATAAACAAAATTTGAATCGACGTGAAATTGAACGACTGATGTGCGATTGCATGATTCAGTTAAGCAATGTATTAAATTTAATTCAGATCCACATAAAGTTAACCAAGTTGGATAACCGAAACGGTTAAGGGCTACATCAACGCTAGTTCCTTTACAATTGGCTTTTCCTGTAAGATTGAACGGTAAAGAAGCACGAGAAACAGCTAAGCCTTTCTCACATATTGGATCTTGACACATTTGAACTGAATAGCCCGTAACTCGATTGTCTACAGATGCGTAACGAGCTTCTGGAATGATCATTACAGGTAAACCTTGACGAGTAAATGATAAACGTAATCCTGCTTGACCAAATCCTGGACTATTCACTGTGTTTTGAATCGATGGTTGACTACATTTAGAATCTGATGGTGCGCAGACGACTAGTTCAACATCTCTATTCGGCGTTCGATAACCTTTTGAAAGATAAAATTGAGCACCATCTACACGAGGAGAATACTGCTGAATACGACGTGGTGATACACCACTAAGAGCAAATGAAGCCGATACTAGACCAGGCATTGAAAGAGTAGAGATTTCTGTGCAATCACGTGTACGACATATAAATACTGTCGGACTATTGTTATAACTATACTGGAATATCGATGGGCGTTGATCAGGTGTTAAAGAAGCTGAAAAATCGGTATAGAAACTTTCTGGTTTAATAACCCAACCAGTGCTAGATTTCAATGAATACGGTGAGATGGACGATCGAGTGCATGAAAGAGTAATAAGTAGAATGCCGATTTGATACATTTTCATTTGAGAATGAAAAGAGTAACATTAAATGACTATTGACTAATATTGTATCTTAGATGAAGTTATCTTGAAAAATGAGAATATTAAAACGTGTTAAATATGATAGTTGAAAACAAATTGATTGTTTCTTTCGTCGTTTGACATTTATTTGCAAATAGCAATTTTCAAATATATTCTTTTACTTCTTTAATATTCTTCGCGTGCATTTTTAAAAAATAAATTCAGCTGCTTATAATGACTTTATTCTTGAATGCAAGAACTGAATCTCAATTTTTTTCTTTCTTGCTCATTTTTATGAAAGACATTTACTGAAACCATGACCCAATTCATGAAAACGAAGAATATTATTATTCTAATGTAAGATATATTGCAATTCATAAATTGACAACACGACGTGTTCAAACTACGGAAAAATAAAAGTATGTTGAACTTCAAACAGAAATTCACTCAACTGTAAAGTCATATGTGAACGGTAATATAGCGTGTGATGTTAATTTGTATTTTATTCAGATAGAGTTCAAATTCACAACAGGCGTTTGCTTTTTAAATTAGTTTTTGCTAATTTATACGTATCAACATCAACTTTATTGTGAAGATCATTCTGAAACAGGAAAAATCGATGTTTTTTTAATTTTTTGAATGCATAAATAGTCCCGAAATGATTAAACCCGGCTGCTTTTAAAATGTTTTCTTCCCATAGACATAGACAAGAACGTAAATATCATGCAAAAAATACTGTCGAGAACATAAATGATTAGATTTTTTTTTCTTACCGAGAAAGTCATAGAAATATTAGAAGTTAAGTTTTCCAGCGATTACGCTTTTCTTCGAACAACATACAATGATATAGGAAATTGTTGTCTTAAATTAAAATGTCTTCTAGTGTTTTTTATAAAGTAAATTTTCAACTGAATTTTCTAATTCTACAGCGACCAACAAAAATTATTTAGGCATGAGATGACTGAAGAAAAACACTGACTTTAAAGTTTTTCTCCAATTCATATAACTCGTTGAGAAAACAGTACTATCCAAAGTGCTGAGAGATATTTCATTTTTTTTATGGCCAGGGTTTTCAATCATGTTGAGTAATTCAAGCAGAATTCTAGACATGACGAACTCAATGCTTTTACTTTTAACAGACACTTTGTTCCCTTAGACACTGATGATAATTTTCAGATTCATTTTGTTAACGATGGAATTCTACTGCTTAAACCACAGTTCAAGAATCGAAAGTAAACGTAGTTCAATCATTTAGGAAAGTATGAAATATCGAGAACAAACTAATGTTTGCAGCTGATCTTGAATTTCGTCATCAATCAATGTATTGAAATATTGTAAACGTTGTAGATTTTCATCGATATTTTGAAATTGTGCATTCGTATAGAATGAATCTGGTTCAATATGAACTGAATTTTCATCGGATTTATTTCGTTGGATTCTATTTAATGATGACTTTTTTGATTTTGACTTTTTTGAATTCGATGCACAACATAAACGAATGCAAAAGTTCTTTTGTAATTCATCGATTTCATGTTCCACATCTTTAAGATGTCGACTCGATTTATCGATGTTTGTTTCACATTGTTCTAAACAAAGAAGTCTTTTCATGTATTTATCCTCTATTTTATGTTCCACTGTTATCGATTGCATTATTCCTAATCAGACGTTTTTCATAAATTCTTTCAACCCACCTAGTTGTTCGGTTTGTATTCTATTGATATGATGAGTGTGAGATGCAAGCTGTTGTGATCGTTGCATCGTAGTCTCAAGATCTTTTAAAATGCAATTTAAATCGTCTTTTGTAAAAGATTGTCGATAGTCTGTCATCTTTTCTTTGAATATGTTTGTTTTTCAAATAAATAAAGGACGAGCCAATGAATTATTTTAATCAATTAATAGAATCTATTTATTTTGAAATCGTTACTAGAACGATAAAATTTCAATAATATTTTGTACAAAAATGCGCTTAACATGTATTAATTATGAATCGCGAAAAATAGATATTAGCTGTTGTGACAAATCGTTTGAAGTATAATGATCATCGGATTGCACGCGATTTATTTCACAACCTCCGATCATTGGTTGAAGTGCATTTGTACCTGTGAATTTAGTTGTCATAATCGATGGTCTAGATTCTCTATAAAACTTTTCCGTAAACGATCGATTTCGGTTTTTATTATTGAAATCGACAACCATTGTTGCCGAATGCAAATCATTTTCTCGATTTATAGTCGATTGACGACGGTGTCGATGAATGAAAATTCCATACAAATGCTTTCGAAATAGTTGGCCTGTTAATGTATAAATATAGAAATGTGCAGCGTAGTATATTTGTTGCATAAGCATTAAAATAACTTTTCGAAACCAATCTAAACAAGAACGTTCACGTCCCGTGTAGTTGAATATATCATTGATTTCCGTTGGTAAACAAAGAATAAGAAATGTAAATGTTGTGCCAATTAACATCCAGCATAACTGTATGTCTTTATCGCGCAGTTTTATTTTTTGTTGTTCTTTAAGCGTCTGTTTATTTGATTGTCCTGATGTTTCTTTTGCATAAAACGTATAATAATAAAATTTACCTTTTCTATTGTAGCGCATTGTTCTTCGCGTTTGAAATATTTGAAATATAATTAATATTGAACATACAAACATGATCAAAAATGGAATAAGTATTAGAAAAATACTTTCAATATAGGAATCATAGAATTGAAATAATGTCTTGTAAAGTATATTGTCTTCGCGTATATTACAGTCATAGAGTTGACCTAGTTCTGTATCACTCAAATGGATTTTTTCATAGCCCAACAATATATGTCCATTAGCAATAATAATAACAATTATGCTGATCAGCACGATCCATTTGCCTTTATGAATGTTACAATAACGTTTTGATTGTGACGGACAATGAATGAGAATGAATCGATCTCTAAATTTCACGAGAGAAAAAATAATTCATGTGAACTTCTTCTGTTAATATCTGTTTAAACATTAAATGAAGTATTGATGTCTCATGTTTAAATGACAGCTTTTCAATGAGAAATTAATCTTTTACTTACGGTGAGCAGTGACTGCCTAGTATTAGAGAATGAATTTGAAAAATAATTACTTCTCTTTTTTTACTAAGAAACAACAATCTCATGTATTTTCATTGTTAAACACATGAGCTTTTACGTATCTTGTTCAACACATATGTGATGGTTTTTCAACCGTGCTCTCTATTCATTAACTCAGTAACAAGGAACCCTTTTTCATAAACGACTAATTTTCAAAGGAAAGTCAACGAACCATATAAATAATTCCTCATCGATTGGATTTTATATTGAAAAAAAAGTAGACCTCTGCCAATGCCTCGAGAGTGTAGAACAGTGGATAAGTTAGTTTTTTGTATCGATTGCCATAAAACTTACACTGATGCTAATGTCAGCACAATATTTGATAAATGATTTGTAAAATAAATCGTAAATATCGTTATTTTACAAATAACTGTATGAATAATGATTAAATCAATATGAAAACTGTATGGTAAATGTTCGATTATCATCGTTAATAAATGTATTGAATCGCTGATGGCCAATATTAAGAAATAAAAACAGCATGATTTTCGTCCTATTCAATAAAAGAAATCATTTTCTTTTTGGAAATTATGTAAGAACAATTTCAAACGACTAACGAAGAGGTTTTCTTGCGAAAACACAAATGCTCAGTACACTCGAAATAATTCCAATGATAAAAATAAATGTGCCAAGATATCGTATAAGACCATTCGTCAGAGCACATTTCTGATAATCATTTGACATTGAAATATTTGTATGATTTTCCATTGTTTTCGAGGAATTTATCAAATAGATAAAACGAGCGAGTAATCGTCAGAATACTTTACTTTTTAGCAGATTTTGTTAATTTATCTTCTCTTGAATACTAGGAAAAAATATTTTGCTAAAAACAAGTAATGAAAATGAAACGCTCGGTTTTCTCTCTCTCTCTCTCTCTCTCTTGTCGAATACTTATATTCTGAATCGAGCCCGAAGAGAAAGGAGAAGAAAAAAAAAAGAAATAGACGTAGAAAAATACTTGCATTGAACTAGTTATTCTCTTAGAGAAACAATCAAGTCTTTCTATGTAGAAAAAAACAAAACGTTTGACATTGACGGGTATGGAAACATTTCCGTTTCTAAATAGATCGTCTTTCCTTTCAAGTCATATCAATTGTCTAAAATGATGGTTTCGACTATCTGATTGACTACACAATTAACTCTCAATTACAGTTCACTTCAAACAACATACTCGTTAGATAAAAATTTTTCTCATAATTTTATTATTCGCGTAATCGCATTCGACAACAGGGATCATAATAATTCGCCTATAAACAGCATAGAAGATCGATATGCAATTTAATCTAGCTGTGTCGATATATGAGGATATATTAAAAATTGTGAAAAAGCAAAAAAATAGAGAATTCGCTCCTTGCAATCATTGTCTTTTTTCTTTTGATTTAATCAAGAATAAATATAGAATGAAAAACAGTTATTGTGAGTTTTTAGGTACTCTAAAAACTCTTATCGACATCAAATTGTAAAAACTTGAGTTTTTATTTTTAGAGATTTATCGAAGTATTGTCAATGATAATCCAGGAAAAGATTCTCTCCACTTGTGACAATAGATGCACAGAAACAGAGAGCTACTAAGGTGAAAATTCTTCCCGTGTTAGAATTCATTTCCTTTCCCTATCTAAACAATAACCATATTTGACATGCGTCGAGGTTTTACCCCCCAATTTTCAAACATAGAGACAGTTATAGTCTTCGTAATAGTTACACAGAGTATATGTTTTTTTAGAATGCTATTGATGAAGTTCGTCATTTTCAGTCGTCTGGAGTACCTTGACGATTGCTAGAGTGAAAAATTAGAGTATCTCATACATCGTTCATTTTCATCGTACTCTATTTCAATAGCATCAATGGCAAGTTATACTTACAGTTCACTTAAGGGAAAAATATTCGCAATGTATCTTTTTGAAGGAAAGGAAATAGTCGAAATTTTCAGAATTTATCAATGTTGAAATATTCGATATGAGAATGATTTTATTTCCCTACGAATTTTATAAACAGACGATTCGTTTTTCGATCGAAAGAACTATTATTCATAGCTGATTTAAGCAGCACACCAGGTCACAATGATAGATTTATTGTAGTGAGTTAATTCTTACTTCTATTCGTGATTCACGAATTTCGTGAATATGACATTTTTGATACTGGCTTATTTCTCCAATTAGAAATAGATTCCAATAGACATTAGCCTATGTATGCCTATAACTCACATTAAGGGGAATGTTTCTTATTGGAGAGACCTATTAATATGATGGTTTCATAATATCCTTTTTCTTATTTCTAAAAGTTTTAATGGATATTATCGTTTCATTTTCCGAGAACTGATAAAGTCGTCATCGAAGTGTAGACGAAATGATAATGGCTCTCCGCAGTAAAGAGTATCGAATGATGTTCAATAGGAAGATCTAGACAGTATTATTAATCAATTTATGTTCCAAAACGCTCGATCCTAAGCTATAATGACTTATATAGCATGCGATTATTATATCGTCTTTCGACGTATCATGCTATTATTTGTCTTGCATTGCTACTCTGATAAATCAACTCATTGTCATGACTGAAAAGTCTATTGACGCTTAAATAAATAACTCATTCAGAAGTAAAAACGAATCTACCAATTAGAGTTAAAAGAGACGTACCTTTACAGAGTTATTGAATCGAGCTCAATGTTCTTCTGGAAGAATTTTCATCGTATGAGATAAGATTTACAAATCAAACGATGTTATGTTTACTGCTTCTAAAACACTAATGTGGGATTCCTCATTAATTGCTCACGAGAAAAATTGTTTTAAAAATTAGACCTCATTTGTTATTATTGTTGTTCTATTAACGGACAAATGTTCGAGTATCGTATTTCTCTGAAAATAAAAACCATTAAATTCATCTTTACAATCAATTGATGCACACGTGAAAATGTGTACTAAAACGATAAACGTTCATAATCAATGCGAAAATCCTGTACAGCAAAAATTAAATATCGATATATGATCTGAAATTCATTTGGCGACCTTTTGAATGTCAGTTGCATTATTAAGTCAAACAGAAAATACCAATGTATGCAAATGAGTAGGTCGTCAGCTTTTCTTTTAACGCTACTAACGAGGGAATTTCTCTAAGTACTTGATAGGTTATCACCTTATATGTTGCCTACAGGCAGAAGATTTGCAAACCGGAAGAATCTAAAGAGCATTTGTTTCTAAGTTGTAATTAGGTAAGTATATGACACTCTTGCTATAGTCTTCAGACAAAATATGATGATTCAGGTCAAATAACAACAGCCAGGTTTTTATTCAAAATTTTTTGCAAATGAAACTCTTCATCAAACAAGAAAAACTGAATAGTTAATGAACTTTCAGATGAATAACCTTTGTGAATCAAATAAGTATTCAACTAATCAGAGGATTTATTGATTAATATTATTCAAAATGAAATCTTAAAAATGTTGCATTCAGACATTCTGAAGCTGTATACACCCACTCAATCTAATCAAGTTTTCTGTGTCTCTTGCAGATTTAGGTAAAAGTTCTGAATTTTTTATTTAACCTAAAACTTGTCGTTTTTTATTATCATGCTCAAGTAATTTAATGTTGCAACCTACACGAATATTCTTTTTGACTAGCTCGAATCCATAAGATATTCTAATTATGAACATATTCTTTAATTAAGACCGCTAATGAGCACCTGGGGAGTTCTCTTATATCCCAGAGTCGATTTTTATAGAATAAAGACTGTAAAAAAAGATTCTATCGTACGGAAATATTCCCGGAAAAACTGCCCTAAGGTGAAACAATTCTTATAAAAGGCATATTAGGTATTATAAGATCATAAAAAGTATCCGAAAACGTAAGATTTATAGTGGACGATCTTATGAAATCTTAAAAAGATCTTTACAATAAGATTCTTGTATAATCTTGAGATCTGTATCTATTAAGATCTTGCATAGTCAGATAAGATCGCATCTAGATTTCCTTGAACATCAAACGCAAAAGTAAGTTTGAATTTTCAAAAATATTAATTGAATTATTTTCTATTTAAATTTGGTTCAACATCGAATAAAAATATGCTTATAAATTTTCAAATACCTATAATTGCTTCTTTATTTTTACTTAGATTCAGTTCAATGTCAAATAAACAAGTAAGCATAAATTTGTCAAACAGAAATTATTCTTGCACATTTATACCCAGGTCAGAAAATCAGACATTAAGTCTTGAAAGATCACATGAAATTGTACAAAAAATCGTGGTCTCCGATATCTTACATCAATTCTTACAGTAAGATTCTTATAAGATCTTATTGTCGCATATGAGTTTCTATTCTCTTATAATCAGATCTGGCAGAAGAACAAGATCTGTCAAGAATTTTAGAGAAAGACTTGATGTCAGACTTCTGAGGCCACGATTTTGTGTACGACTTTTCGTCTGATCTTACAAAATCATACAAGATCAGACGCAAGATCTTGTCAGATCTTCGTATCTGATTGTTTGCCCTGCCGAGGTCGAAAAATCTGACACAAGATCTTATGAAACACATACAAGAATCTGACTGTGCGACCTGATATAAGATGTCAGAGACGACAATTTTTTGTAAGATTTTGCCCATATTCAAAGATCTTGTGTCAGATTTTTTGACCTGGTGCTGTCTTTACCATTGATAGATGAAATCGTTCAAGATCTTATAGTCTGATTGTTTGATTTGGACTAGTGAATGCGTTCATTATAACATGAAATAGCATCTTGTCCATAATTAGCGGGTTCTGTGACTTGCAGAATGTGTTCTTACTAAAAATGGAACGTATCCTCTATCTACAGGAACGTTTATTCTTAACTGATACGTACTTTTATGGAATAGGTTCTACGAAATAGTGAATTCATTTCAAAGGATTAAGCATCATTCTTGAGATCATAAACCCTCGCTTTGTATCGTTCTCTGATTTTCAAGCCCAACGTTCTCTGAATGTTATCCTATTGATATGTTTATTCATCTCAAAGTAAACCTTATTAAGCCGCAGAAGGTATCTTGATATTTTAAAATAAGCATTTATTTTACATGATAAATATTTTCTTTTTGCACTTATATTTGTCAAAACTTGAAAAAAGAATATTTACATCAAGCAACTAATTAGTTGTTAAACTATCAATAAATTAATTTTTTCGATTTCCTTTAACTATTTAACTTGACTGGAATCTTTTTTTCGATATTTTAATATATTATTTAAAGATACTTACATTTTAAATGTCGGTAAATCGTTAGGAAAAGTAAAACCCTAATGATCAAACTTTGACTCTTATTTTCTTATCAAACTAACCGATGAAAAGAAAGTTTTCGTTTTCCATACAAATATTTTGTCAGCCTAAATAGCATCTTCATTTCGACTTGGATTTCGCACAGCTAGCTGAATATTATTAAAACCAGATTATTATGAGAGGAAAGTAGAGTACAAATCTCAAGCATAGGAAAGAATTCTTAACACTCTAACTATTCTTCGTACATAGTGATTGACAGACCATAATTTGAACTGAGTAAATGTAAAATGGTAAGAAAGGGATTCTTCAGGATTGAGAATCAGCTTTTCTTATTTCTGTTCTCAGTGATGGCTGAGAACATTCTCGCATTCTAATTAGAACGGATGAGTAATCAATCCTAATATGAAAAAGAGGATCGCATTTCAGGAAAAGAAAATATTTCTTTTAGAAACAAAACCTTGCCGGTAAAGGGCACAAACTGTTCTTCATCGCTACGTTTTGGAATACTTTCCACTTTTCGAGAAAGCTTCTTCTTTAAAAAAAAATTCTTCTTTCGGAACACATTGTTTGCCGTACTTTATCAGAATATTTTTTACTTTAATGAGCTAGATAAATCTGGGAATACACGTGATGCAAACACCGTGTTTTTAAAAAAATCTCAGAAATTTATATGGACACTTTGCATTTTGTTCAACATCGACATTCAGACATGAACTGGCAGCTTTTATTGAAAAGGTAACATTTGAGAACATGACATTTTTAGAAAATTGTTCAAAATTAGAAATAAAAATATTTTATTGTCAATTATCGTTTTACTAATCACATTTAAACTTTAATTGATAACATGCTAAAGCTCTATTTATAAATTCCACGTGTAAGACGTCATAAAACTGCTTATGTCAACAAGAATATTGAATTCAACATTTGTCTTGTTGAAGTCAGATTTTCTCTTTTACAATTGTTTTTAGGCGCTGTAAGAATTTTACTCAAATGAAATTCAGCAGTCCAAGTATCGAACGACGGCTCTTTTATGACAGTTATAGTTCAAATAATACAACTTTCAAATGAACTTTATATGACATTGATCTGGTTACGGCTCACGCTATGTTTGAAGAGCTCTCTATGAATGCACACATGTCGACTGTCTAATATTACATCTTTGCCGAGTATAGGATCTAAATATTGAAGATAAATGTAACGAAATTCAGTTCTACCTCATGTGACACACGCCGTTGATTAGCGATATGATTATTGTTTTTAGAGATTTTAAAATAGTAGTATAAAAAACATCGACTGCTTGAATGTATGTTCAAACATCACAGAAGATCCTTGCAGTTTTTTCATCATGAAAGACAATAAAAGATCAAATGTCCTATTGGATTTCAGTAGGCGATTACGAAGTACGAGAACAAGTCTTTCGCGTGTCTTCATCTTCTTTGTAGAATATTTCAACAATCTTATGTTACATAATTTACGTAGTAAAAATGTCTCGATAACCTTATTTGATCATAGTTTACGTAATTAAAACTTAATGGAGCAACAAATTGAGCGACGCATTTTAAATTCACACGACTATTTCCTCTGGCACAAATATATTGTAACTAAGTCCATCCTGTCAAATAGAAAATCGATTTCATGGTTACCGAAGAAAAGTTTTCCCATGATGACTAGAGTACAGAAGGGGTTTTTCCTTTAGTGGAAAAACATTTTGATAGAATTTATTTCATGCAGCGCAGATGTTCGTCTACATTCTGATTACGACGTTTATTTTATTTTTAGATCGAGTTCCGATAACAAAAAGCTAAGAGCAACAAGGTCATATATGATATTCTTAATAATAGAACTGCAAATGATTCATCTCCATCAATCGTAAAAGAAGAGTCTAGAAAACAGTAATGTGCAGGTTGTTTTATTTTGGAATCTTTTGTCTTATTTATGTGACATCAGATATCTTATGTTTTCTACTATGACAAATTACAATTATACTATTTTACAACTATCTCTCTAAATGTAGGGAACGTAATTTAGTCTTTAATTCTTAATGACAGTTACTTATTTATTTTGCACTTCCGAAGAAAGAATCCTTCTACGAGATAATTTTTTAAGTTGAATCAGAAGAGGTATTCACTTTCGAGAGCTAAGGAGCTGCAACCATGAGAAAAACACATCATTTGTTAACATGAAGAGAATGATTTTAATTTTATGCCTAGTCGGATCGTTAGTCGAGGTTTCTTTTCTACGAAGTGAAATAGTTGCACTTAACAAAAACACAACTGCGTATTGATACAAAGTTCTTCAAACAGTTATTAAGATCATATATAAATAAAGCAAAGACATAATCTGCTCGAGGCATGTTTCATGTTATTCGTGCCAAAGGATACGTTGCTCGTTAATGGATGATTGTTTGTTTACTGTTTAGATGATTTGAATGCAGATTATTTCTAAGATATAGCAATTATACAAAACAATGTTCCTTAATGTAGCTAGTGAATACCAATGTAGCCGATAATGCAAAATAATGGACACTATTTTTCCTGAATAATGTCCGTATTCTAATGATAATGCAACCTAGTTCATGCATTATTCGTCAAATAATGGGGAAAATGTCTGATAATCCATTGTTTTTCAATTAATTATTGCCGATTACAACATTATTTATTTTTAATACATTAAAATTTAAGAATTCAATGCAATATAATGCACTTTAATCATGAACTTTGCTAATGCATTATATTGCATTGAATTCTTAAATTTTAATGCATTAGAAATAAATAATGTTACAATCGGCAATAATTAATTGAAAAACAATGGATTATCAGACATTTTCCCCATTATTTGACGAATAATGCATGAAATAGGTTGCATTATCATTAGAATACGGACATTATTCAGGAAAAATAGTGTCCATTATTTTGCATTATCGGCTACATGGATAGTTGCATACTATACATTTCAAACAGGGTAAACTGCTCATAAATCAGTATCTGCCAGCATATTGAAGAAAAAACAGACATGCACGGGAACGGGATCGGAAGAAGAATCCAAGACTCCAGAATACAATTCACTTTCGTATTGTTCAATTGAGCGTTTTCAGTTAACACGCATCATTTTATGACTATGAATGTGTATGAACAGTCTCGATCCTAGTACCTAGATTGTGCCACCAGAATAGTTACAGAAACTAAAAAGCTGAAGTTCACATGTTTAGGAAAAGAACTGTAATGTCTTGTAAGAATGTTCTATTATTCAAAGCAGATTATTCGTCAAAGTCTATAAATTAGTACTTAACATCACAAGATATATAATACAAACACTATATGGCTCGCAATCCGATGTTTAGTTGAAAAATTATCAAAGACACGAAACGAGCACCATGTGACACAGTAGTCTCTCTAAAACTCAACTAGATACTAGAGAAACTTGTGTTCGCGCATATCCGAGTGAAGATCGAATTCGAAATAGACCGACTTCAATTTTACTGTTTTATTTTTCATTAATAATTATAACGATAAAACGTGTTTTCAATTAGTATTTAGCGTTAGTTGTCTCAGCTAACGTCGAAAGAAGAAAAGTTGAAAACTCACAATCTAGAAAGTGACTAATGCTGACATATTAAAAGGACGAAATTTAAAACTATCAAAAGTAAAATGATCGAAATATAAGTTGATGATAGTTTCATTACATGCTACTAGAGACATGAAACAGAAAAAAAGACACTCGATATGTTATATGAAGACGATACTATTGAGCATCTTATCTAGAACAGTTATCTAGAAATTGATGGTATTAGCTGCTTTTGTCTCCGATTTCGAATATGAATGACGAATATTTGTTAAACAACTGAATAACGTAGGTACCTCATACAAACAAAGTCAACAAAATATTGAGCGTTTAGATTTTATCAAACGCATATTATATTGATGCCAATCGAGACACTTGTTAATATAAACAACACGATATCTTTAATACAAGCGAACATAAGTCAGCGGTTGTTGATAGGAGTATCGGTTATGATCACAATATTGGATAATTCCAGTCTTCTTTTCAGAGCCTTGCTTATGGGAAGATTATGAAAATTCATCTTTTCATTACGAATAAAACGTGAATATCTGGACTCATTGAATAAAAACTAGCTTTCCTATGATGATTATTATTTAAAATTGTGACTACTAATCTCAAAACCTAATGATGGTTTGCATCATCTACTTCAGTGTGTGTCGATTTCAATGTGTGCTAGTGTGGTCTCTGTTTCATAAATTAAACAGTAGCTTGTAAAATTCAACGAAATGTTATGAAGAAATTGTCAGTTTCATTTCATCTAGTTTTGAATGCATAAGTAAAAGGTGGAGAAGAACGAAACGATGTCAATACCGATCAAAATATTTAGGTCATGCAAGATTTAGTCGAGATATTGTTTGCAATTTAAACATTTTCTCAATTGCTCGACGTTTTTCGTTGGACATTGAATCAGGTAAAGTTAATGTGGTTACTTTGCAATATAATTCTCTTCGTTTCCTAGTTTATTTATAGAGAAAACTTCTCTTTTACAGTAGCAACTTGCTAGTTCCTATGTATGTGTAAGGACAATAGTCTTCTTTTTTTCATGTTTAATCCATAAAACAGAGACCACACGGAAGTAGATGATGCAAACCATCATTAGCTTTTGAGGTTAGTAGTTATCATTTTAAACGATCATCATCATCGTAAAGCTAGTTTTCATTGCATGAGAATAATATAACGAGGATAATATTCTAAATATTCACGTTTTGTTTTTAATGAAAAGATGGATTTTCATAATCTTCTTACAAAACAGGTTCTGAAACGAAGACTGAAACTATCTAATATCGAGATCATGGACGAGAAAACCGAGATCTAGAACCTCTTAGTCGAGAGTCTTGGTCTCAGTACGTTCCTATTTGTTGATCATGAATAAATATAGTTTGCAGTCAATAAATTGCAATTCTTTAATGACATCAATCAATTATCTTCCTGTTAGTTTTAAAGCGTTCGCATCGATGATTAAACTCAACTGACATGAATTCATTTTCATGTCATGATACATTTGTGTACTTTGCTTTTCAGATGTGTGTATACGCATTAAATGTACTTTATTTGATCTCATAGAATAAAATAAATATCATTTGTTGCATTTGACTGAGAAAAATGCAATAAAAAGTTTTTTTTTAACGTTAGACTCGTAGTGAGACGAGGTAAATATTTTAAGAAACGTCTTTGCGAGAGTGTCGTGAGATAGAAGTTTAGTCGCCACGTACATCTCTGATACAGATGCAGCAAGATAATAGCCCGAAGGCATATTGGAGATGTATCATTAGTTGATGTGTAATGCACGTCCATACAGATAAAAACCATATCTATTTATCCGGTGGTTAAATTGACCAAGATCACACGATAACGAACTAAGTTCAGATTTAATCTGAAAAAACGCGTCGTCGTCAACAAATGTAGTAACGTGTTGTTGATGAAACAACATCTAGTGAAATGATACATGAAGAAGAAATAGCGAAGGTATCATTGGATTGTTTAGGTTAAATCTACATACCCTACGAGTCAAGAGGTTCGAGTGAGAATTTAGAACATGCTATAATAAATGATGTTTTAATATCACTATCTAAATCAAGAATTTGTAAATCTTATCGAAAACTTTTGCCTTCACGACCTAGCTAATTCATATTTATCGACTATTCTTAATATTTATAAATCAACAGCTTATGTTAATCGATTTTTTCTTCTCATTAAATCCCGTCTACGTCTTTTAATATTTGAAAGTAATCTTCAGTTAAGCATATTGCTTGATTCATCAATTTTCTACTCAGACGCTAATTTTTCTAAAGCGTCTTCTCGTTTTATACAAATTTTCAACACTCATGCAATCAATGTTGATAAATGTAAGAAAAAACTAATTAGAACTATTTAAAGGCATTTCAATTTTTCTTTTACGTTGTTGCATGTGTATTTTCGTTGATGGTAAACAAAAGAATCTATTATTTATCGACAATTGTTGTTTTTTTAAACTGAAACAGTTAGCATCAGATCGTTAAAAATGCTTTTTATCGAAATTTATCGTGATCGATTTAGAAGCTAGCATTATTCTACTGGTTACGAAGATAGAGGAAACCATCGTTTCTTTCACATAACACCTAAGAGGCGTTTTCTTTTCAATTATTTCTTACTCCTATGGTTTCCTTTTTCGAAGCACTACCGGACTTTGTTCCACTAATCTCAGTGTATATAGAGAAAAATTCGAACGACGAGGACCTCAATAAGAATACTTGAAAACAAACTTATGACTGATCTTTGCAAAAAGAATAATGACTCTAGTGTTGATGCCGTGTGAAAAGGTCATATTTATCTACGATGAGATTCATAATAGTGCTATAAATTGATCAGATTTATGGATACAACCCTCTGCTGCCGTATGTCGAAAATCATTGGTTGTTCCATGTTGATTTATGGAATGTGTCGACGGTTGATTCAAGAGCCAACGGCACTTGTGAAGATAGCAGAAAAATAAAATTTGTTCTTGATAATCTCTATACTGTACTTGGTGACTGTAGGTTATCATAACCGGATGAATCATCGAATTCGATGAAAGCATTCGCACGCATGTTAATTGATTGAATTTAGACAATCAAAAGAGAAACAAGTTCAAGCAAATGCTGCTCAATGATCTGTCAATGCATCAAGAAAAAAATGTACGCAGAACAATGACACACATCGTATTAATACACTTTGTCAACGATACAATTACGATTTGAGCAAGACAACGAATCTGTGACCGACTTGTCTTGCCTTATTAGGAAGAAAAATATATATATAGACATGAAATTGTTACTATTGGGGCTGATTTTTTAATTCAAGTTATTTACTTAAGTAAATTTTATCCTTTTTAGTTTTTCGCTCTGTCGATCTAAAGTCTAAATATAAAAAAATGCGTTTTAAGTTTTCCTATATATAAGGAGTAATATATATGATTTCGAAATTTCAATAAAATGGATTTGATGATTTCTTTCAATGATCTTAAAGTTCAACATCCTTGCTATTCGATAGTATAACCTATTTACGTTTCAATCTTTCTATTTCTTACCTGAAAAATACTTCTCGTTCGATCTTTTCATCGATCAGTATTTTTCTAGTATGAATTTTCGAGATTATAGTATCGTTCGACATAGCTATTCTCAATTAAAATTGGATGAAACTTAGCGTCATCTGCTGAAAAGGTGAAATGGACTAGTTTTTTCTGCAATGTTTTCAATCATGCCATGCGAGAGAAGCTGACTTATTACTGTCTATCCATGTGCTTCGTCATGCTTGCAAAGAAATGCACTGAGTCAGGACATGCTGTGTCACTATTACATAGCAATCATGAATGTGTTAGTGTCTCTCGGGAAAAAAATTGATGCGTTCTGCCTATCAATGATGGATGCATTTCTCACTGTCGAAATCTATAGATTTATTTCAGGTAATCAGAAATTTGAAAGAATTTTAATTTATTTCAAATTAGTGAAAGGTAAGGAACAAGTTTATATTAATGATACTTGGGGGAAGTGATCTTGTATCAAAACTAATCATCCACGAGGAGGTTGTTGCCCTAGTAACGAAGACTGTAGGATGGTTAATGACAGAATGTTTTAGAATCGGTATCAATTGTAGTTGACTTGTTCTCTTCAAAAAGAAGGAATAATATGTAATCGAAGTTTCAAGATTCTATAAAGTATTCGCTTGTTGTTTTCATTCTTTATGTATTAATATAAAAGATTTAAAAAATTTTTTCTTGCATCCAGCATATTAATATTCATGAAATCAATGTATAAAAATGACATAATGACACTTATGCATTATATTCTTGTGATATAAAGCCGTACGAATCTTATTTAAGGAGAGAAATGTCAAGATCCGTTTCTCAGCTAACTCGTTGTGTAATGTTTTTTCCATAATCCCATTATTATGGCAGTCTACTTACGAATGATTTGAGTTCACTTTGGCATAGAAAATATTTCTATCGATACGTATGATCATCCTCGCAGAATGAATTCGTTTTGAACGTCCTGCAAGTGGATTTTGAATGATTTTCTATTAAAATTCTTATTGAATCGATTATAATAAATTTTGAAGATGATGACAGACAACAATAATAGAATTATTAAACAAATTAGCTAGATTCTTGTTGAGCCCATATGACTGTATTTCTAAATATTCACTAATGAGAGAATCGAAAAATTCTATCATGGACATGTTCGTTTCTAAATTACTCTAATGGAAGAGAATAGTAAGCAGAGAATAATTTTTATATAACACAGCTTGCATGTGGTCGCCTAATAATGCGTTCCAAAATTAATGATACATATAATAAATCACAACAAAAGATACTTATATGATAAAAAGTACTAGTAAATTGTTTATCCAAGACAATTCTGATAAATGAAAGATCTCTCACGTAAAATAATATCAAGTATGAAACATGTCAGCATTTATAATATTTATAATCATAAGAGTAATACAACAAACAAGTGATTATTAGTCTAAGTTTCCAAATACATTGACATTAACAAGTTAGATTATATGAAAGTAAATAAGTATATACATACATATATATAGATAGAGGTCAGTACTATCAAAACGTATTTTGCTTGATACAAATCTCAGAAAAGTTTGCCTCAAATAAGAAGTCATAGGTTTGAATGAAAATAAAATTTCATATCTTTTCGTATATTTTCATCTAATATATTTCATTAGCTAATATTCATATGTATAAACTGCATCAGTCACTTTTACATTTTTCATGAAGCATGAGTAATTGGCCGTTTATATATTGTCACAGGTTGTTCCTATTTATATTAATTGTAATTTTGAACATTCATCATTCAAATTATCCCGGCACAATAATGTCTCAAAATGATTTTCCTGTTATTTTTGTTACACACGGAGCGTAAGGAAAACATATTTTTACAAACAAGAGTAAATATTGTTTTTATTTCATTATGAATAGAGGACCAATGATGTTTCTTGATTCACCACCATTTCCTATTCTTGGTGAAATCGATAGAAGAAGTCCAGCAGCACAATGGTTTCGTCAGCTATCTAAACAATTGGCTTTACCATCAGTGCCAAAAGCAATTCTTGTTATAACAGCTCATTGGGAAACATCAGATACAGTACATATAAGTGCACAAGAAAAACATACAGAACTTCTGTATGATTATTATGGATTTCCACCAGAAGCTTATAAAATACAATACAGTCCATCTGGCGATGTCAATTTATCAAAACATGTCAAATCATTACTTGATCAAGCAGGTATATCGGCTAAACTCGATAGCAAACGAAATCTCGATCATGGTGTTTTCATTCCACTTAAACTCATGTATCCAGACGCGAATATTCCAGTGGTCGCAATATCTGTACTTCAAAGTTTATCTCCAGCTGAACATTTAGCTATTGGCAAAGCTCTTGCACCATTAAGAAAAGAACAAATATTAATTATTGGATCAGGTTCGTCAGTACACGGATTCAAAATAACACAAAATCAAGCGGACGAATTTATGAATGAATTAACTAAAGCTCTTACACAATATGATGAACATGACCGTGAAAAAGTTTTACTTAATTGGAATAAAGTATTACCTCATGCACGAATGAATCATCCACGTGAAGAGCACCTCATGCCTCTACATGTTATTGCTGGTGCAGCGGGCTCCGATCGTGGACAATTACTTAATTCTAATGTATCAAATGCACAGGCTTCTTTTAAATTTGGAGTTTAAGACTGATTGATCTAGTTTGTATTTCCTATGCTTAAATAAAAGACAATATAAATTAGAATGTTGATCGAATTAGATTCGGAACGAGCAATGCATGTGATTAACATAAGAAAAAAAATCAATATTCTTTATTCTCTTCTTTCTATTTTCTCAGTTGTCTAATTCGATTTTGTTCTAGGAACTCGTTTCTCTTTGTAACTATAACAGAATGATGTGAGATGGGACGAGCCAACAGATAGGCGCGAAAATAGAATGAAAATCATCAGAAAAGAAGGCTCAAATATTACTCTTGGCACACATACAAACGCCAATATAACCTTGTGTGCCATCTGAAACACACGCAAACGACGACAAGAACGATAGAACGCAATTTGTTTCTACGAAGCAGTAATAGAAAAAGAAAGCTTGTTATATCGACCAGACAGATACGACAACGTTCGTCTCGTTTTTTTTACTATTATCAATGTGGAAAAAGCTTAGAGATGTTTTTTGTCGTAAAGGTAAGCAAATAATTTGCATCTTAGGATATTGCTATAAGAACAACCTTTACTTCATGTTTAATTTGGTACAGTTGTTTAATAGGATACGCAAGGTAATTGCATAAATTGAAAGGAATAAGGGTGAATGACAAGTTTGTTTATATAATATACGTGAGAAAAGTTGTTGCCATTCAGCAGCAGTAAGATAAATAATCATTGCTCTCACAATTGTTTTATAATCGGACCAACAATAATGAGAATACAGAAGAAAAAAAAGACTAATGGTCAATGACTGTAGACCCACGTTTATTGTTCACGAACATCGGATCACGTAATCGTTTTCGTCAGCATAGACGAGGTCGATGTGATGAGTAAAGCAGAACAAACAATTTTATTATTTGCACAGCAGAACCATATAGCAGCTGATAACATGATCTTCTCTGTGTATTGACCGAGAATGAGAAAATGAATGGCACATTCGATGAAATGGTCTGTGAATGGAATCTTATGTCGTAATGCAAAGTAGACAGAAAAGAAGAAAAAAAACCGACTCAATATGAAAAATACTTGAAATAGCTCGCATTCATAGAAATCCTTCTTTTACTATCTTTTTATTTAAATAAACAATCGTTATAAAAACACAAGAGTAAGAAAAACGAACTCGCTTTTATTATCGTTTCTTGAAGACGTGTTATTTCTCGACAAAGTCAAATCAACATAGAAAAACCCGTTGATTAACAACATCTAGTGAGACTTTTTCCTCTACGATTCCTGAGAATATTGAATTGATGTGAAACGTTTGAATTCAAAACTGTTAATTGCCTTTTAAATCAAATGACCTTATATTGTTTATACTTGTGTGCGAGCGAGATTCTTAATATAATAGCTACTATCGAGAAAAAGAAGGGCATTCGATAAATATATAGCCACGTTTTCTCTTTCTTTTTCCTTTTTTATTCGACGAGACACTTAGTGGTAAAGCGAGAGCGGTTTGTAGCCTTCCGATTTCACCTGTGCAATTCTTTTCCTTGTTTTTTTTCATCTAGTTTCAAGCAATCTCAGTCAGTCTACTACATCTTTTTTTATATAAATAACCTTGAACAATAATATGCTAGATAGTCTATTGAAGTATTCGTCCCATTATCGATCAATCGATTTATACTAATATCGCACATAACAAGGATTCGATTTATTAAGAGTTATTCGTTGTTTTTTTTCCTTCTTTTCGTGGCCAAAGTTCAATTTAAAAAGCACTGATATTGAATCGAATGTAACACCTTCTCTCTCGTTCTCTCCCTCTCTCGTTTTCTCTCTCGTATTGTGGACGATACTTGATCCATTTAGGTGATATAGTACACTCGCTTATACAGAGCGAGAAAGAGAGAATCTAATATATCAATACAACAACGAGACGATAAACTTTCAACAAACAGTATATCTCTTCTTCTCTTTTTTTTCTCGTTCTCCTGTCATTATTTCCATTCTGTTGTTGGCGTCGTGAGAGCGGAAACGATTGCTGCTTGTTTTGCTTTTCTCATTGACGCTTAACACATCACTATTCATCTCGAATCACCATTCTTCCTTTGTAATCATTCCTACAAAATGTTCATGAAATTAATTGTAAATGCATTTGAACGAGCGAAATCCAAAATAACATCAAATCGTTCTATTAGTCGATTTCCATCAGGTTCGTTCAGATTGTTTTTTTTTTTGATCAATCAAATTTTCTAATGTAACATTGTTTGATACGCTTCCTATTGGTTTTCTTTTCAAGACTCAGATGATGAATCGGACGCACATAATGGTAAAGAAGTTTCTTCATCTGGTCCATCAATAATTCATCAGCAACCTCGTTCATCGTTATCGAAATGGTTATGTGCAACTACAGCATCGGCTAATAAATCGGTAGGAGAGAAGAAACTATTATATTTCATCTCCAATGTCACATGATACCTTTAATTGTTTTTTAATAAGTGAGAACTTCACTTTAATAACCTTCAGGTAAACGAATGCATCCAGCTGTTCCTATCCTAAGGTCGCCAATTCATTCTTGTTTAATTGAGCTATAATCATTTTTTTTGCAATGTTACAATCGTCATACATCTGTGTATTTGACCAATTATGTAGTAAGTCGAAGATTCGCCCTGTGGGTTTACGTTCCGTCTATTTTTTTCTCTTTCCTCTTCGGTAGTTTGCAACACGTGCATATAAATGTAAGGTGATTGTACTCTACTTGATATCAAAAGTTATTTAGGGCACTTATTGTTTTACGTTTATCATGTCTATTATTCATTACAGTAAAACAGTTACCTCATAGATAAGAACAATTGCCTAATCGATGAACAAGATACATGCACACATAACATGAACGAAAAAAGAAATAAGTGAACACAGATTCCGATGGATACTGACTAGAAATCTACAAAAGCTAATTTCAAAACAAAAATACGTTGCCAGCAATAAGCTGAATATTGAATGACATCGATTATCAATTACTGTCATAAAAGAAAGGGGAAATAAGGCCAACAACATAGATTTGATCGATGCTTTCTATAATCAAATCCTTTACTTTGCTATAATTTATCATCATAATTTGCAAAAAAACACATTATTTTTCACTTATATAAAAAAAACATAGATCTTAACACCGAAATCGCATAAAGTACGTCGAAGCACTTCATGGCGATCTTTAAAAGAACGTGGAAATAGTTGCATTGAACATTTAACGTCTCGAGCATTATCAGTCGACGAACTTCATCGAAACGATAAACAATGTCAAAAGAATACTTCTACACGTAAACAAAAACATAGTCGACATGAACGTATGTTTATCATCTAGTGACCATCTGCATAAAGATAAATTCTCATATTTAGTTTCACATTCATCGATAACAAATTCAACTTGTCAACGTCAAAAATCATCAGCTCATAATCGAATTCGTTTGTCAAATTGTGATGCGTCAACAAGTCTTCCAACAACTCATAGGCGTTTCGATCGTTTATCGTCAACGTTTTTCAATTATTCCGATAAACAAAAGAAGTCGAATTCGTCAACAAAATCTTATCGACGAAATAATCAAGAAATATTTTCAATCAATAATACAACCAGTGCCGGTGGAGATTCGGGTTATTCTGAAGAAAGTTTTTCAACAACAATGTCATCCAATTCACGTCCATTGCATACATCATGTCCTCATTGTCACTGCGAACAACGTTCATCATTTCATAATTATAAGAAATCTACTGCTAATTCGTCAACCGATTCAACAACGTCAGATACAATTACTAACAAACATTTGAATTCAGCAGATTTTTATTATCATCTCTTTCAACAGAAACAATATTTGTCAGCTAGTCGATCATATCCTCATATTAGACCGTTACCGAAAACAACGACGCATTCGAACACAAGCAAACCTTCAATAAAAGAACAACTGCAACCACAACCACAACAACAACGACCGACGAGAAATCATGGTGAAAAACGACGTCGACATTTATCTTGCGATGGTTCACTGTGGTCCAAAACTCAAATAAAACAAACTATAACTAATGAAGTAAGATTAAACAGATATTGTTTCTACTGATCTTATATAATAGTATTCAATGAACATTAAAACGATACCAAAATTATTATCTATCTATTGCAGAGGTCATCCCCGGTCTTATCTGAGCCTAATCACGCTTATCGTCAACGACATTTTACAACCATCGGTAAGGTACATGATGATCCATCATTGACATATTCAAAGACAATATCAACATTACCAAAGCCGAGCCCTGTTCTCGATGAACTTAATTTAGCTGCAATAGAACTTGACTCTCTTCGTTCATTAGACATTTATCGTACATCGGTTGCATCTTCATATTCATCATCTTTAACATCATCATCATCTTCAATCAATACTGATAAACAATCAGAAAAATCGCGTTCTCGTTCGAAAAAATCTTCTCGACAACAAAAGGGTACCTATCTTGTTTGGCATGAGTATAAAAATTCATCATTGTTGTCAGCAACAAATGGTACTAAAATATTTTCAGTTATACGCGGTGATCAAGTACGTTTACTGAGACGCATAGGCAAATCAACATTGCTTGTACAAAAAGAAGACGATGGTTCGATTGGATTTCTACCACAATCATGTCTAGCACATGATCAAATAAGTTCTTTTCTATCTGTTAAAGGATTAAGAGAAACTGTTTTGTAATAAAATATAATCAGATTTTTTTGGCATGTTTGATCATACATATCGTTGAGCTGCTAATTTCTAAAGGATGTCAACGTAAATCAGTAGATTCTCATTGAACAAACAAGATTAGAAATAATAAAATATGACATTTAATAAACACTGATTATTAATATATTTCAAGCAACTTTAATGTGCATCAATGTCTGTGCATTCATCAATAGAACATTACAGTATATATATATATATAAAATAACAAACAAACTAGTTGATGATAGGTTATAATCTGTAACAGTCATTTAATAATATTTAACATCAATTCATCATATCAATAACATACATGAAAAAGAGCAAGATAGGATTTTTCGAAAATAGCAGAGCTATATCGTCCAATACGTCGAATGACTCATGCAATAGCTACTCACAATTTTTTTTTCAAAGAAATTCAATGTCAGTAAGAATTTCTTTCATAAGAAGTGAAGACAAGCATAGATGAATTGTTCACGATGATATTTTTAAAATTTATGTAAAAAAATTATATTCCTTCGAGTTCATGTCTAATGTTTTGACAAAGATTATTAGCCGATTGTTCGTATTAGAAATGATAGTAGAAACAAAATATTAAGTTATATATTTGTTGACATAAGAGAAAAGAAAGCAGGAAGAGCATGTAAATCTTGTTAACTAATATAATGTACGTTAAAGAGAAAACTAACAAAGTTCTATGAAACACTGCATGTCACAGAAGACCCACTTATCTTCAAGGAGCTACACGCCGAACATTAGAGAAAGCTTCCTTTGATCAATATTTTATCATCTGGCAAGTCTATTAGAAATGAGTAACGGAAGAACATTTATTTATAAAAGTATAAGTACACAAGTAGTAAAAGGGCTAATTATTACAAAGTTCAGAAAATTCAAGTCAATCAAAGGAAGGACGCCACTTCAACTCCCGCATTTGATAAGATTTTATGATTAACGAAAAAAAAGTCCCGTAGGATGCCAACATCAAAATAAATTTCTTCTTCACGATTTTTAAGGGAAATATTTCCATACTAAAATACATCGTAGAATTTCACCGTATGATAATAAATTGAGAGATCATAGAACATTGAACAACCGATATTTTCTATTTCAGGAAAGAGTTTTGTTCACGCTTGATAACACTTTGTTCTTATCGAAACCAAATATGACTGTTGTGTCAAGCAAAAAATTACGTGGGACAATGCTTGTCAGGATATTAATGTTTACACATGCTAATCATAATCAACACACAGGAAGTATAACTATGAATCTATAATCTGATCCGTAAAATTTTTAAATCGACATATGAAGTGTTACGATAAGAATGTCTAAGAAGAAAGCCGTTTTTGTTTTGACGTTTATTATGAGAATTCACACTTGACAAATATTGTGCGATATCTAACATACTAAGAAGTCTTTTAACCAACGATTCATCATAACGATTACCATAGCAAACCTAATTTCAATTCTACATATTTTTTAATTAATTATGTTGAAAATGAATCCTATGACATATTCGACTTTATCATCGTTTTACAATAAAAACTCGTTTGAACATTGTGCATTTATATTCTAACAATAACTTTACTGAAGCCTATCAACTGAACAACGTTGAAAAAAATCCTAAAACAAATAACTGCTGAATTGTTTATTGTTTAGAGATTCTATTTCCAATAGACGAATGTCTCTTCGTCCTTCAAGAAAAGAAAGTACAATTTTTAAAATGATTTAGACTGATAATTGAATGAGACCATGTCATGTATTTCATTCATCATACGAATCTAATTATTCAGCTCTTTTCAAGAAAAATAAAGAAGTAATAATAATAATAATTTCTCATAGGATTAGTACACTTCTGTTTTTTATTATCGTTGTTTTTCTTTAATATCCTTTTTGTCTAATGTATACAGACATATGTATATATCTATATAGATATAGATATAGATATACGTATTTATATACACACAGAGTTTTACACAAGTATTTACGAATCTGTTGTCTTGGAATAACAACTAAAATTGGAAAAAAAAATGAAGAAATCAGTTTGCATGAGCTGATAGGCATACGCATACACAGTACGACAATTAGTTACACAAATGAACTGAAAAAATTTAATCAGAAGAGAAAAAAAAATAAAGAACATAGTGATCAATATGATAAATACACGTATGAAGAAGGCAAAAAGAAAATAGAACGAAAAGACATGCGTGAATTAACAAATAATGAACGCTAGACTAATTCCAAGACTTTGACAACACCTTGACTATTTGCTGCCAGCAAAATATTTTCACGCTAAAATGAAAAGCAAATAAAATTTCGGAAGAAAAAAACTTTTCAACGTACATTACTCCAGCACATAGCACTAACAAATTCGTTTCCTGTTTCTTCTTTTTTCACTCGATCGGAATTAACTGTTGTTGTTTTGGCCACGGCATTATTCGTCTCATCAAATTTATAACTTAGTAACGGTCGAGATATTTCACGTTGATATAAATGTACTGTATTCGTTTCACTGCCTAGAATATGTTCGTCAAATGTCTTCGTCTTTAATCAAATGAAAAGAAAAACAAAGAAACGAATTCTAACCACAAGCAATATATCCGTGTGAAACAGCTAAACCAACAAAATTCTTTTCATTGACATGCCCACGATACGTTCTTAAACATTGTCCTTCGGTGACACGCCATAGACGAAGTTGACTATCAGTTGAAGCCGAGACAATTTCATTATTTGATAAAAACCTTACATATGATACAGCTTTTTTATGACCTTTAAGCAAGTGACATGGTTCACGGATGTTGCGTAAATCAAAATAATATAAATTATGATCAGCTGTGCCAAAGACAATGTGATATTGAGAATCGGGTTTAAATTTAACACAACAAACATTTGATTTCGCTTCGATCGTTGTTACTGAATAATCATTATGCATGGACCAGATTTTAACTAAGAATTAAAAAGAAAGAACAAATTTTGTCAACAAAAAAAAACAGAAAAACTAAATTAAGTCAAGCAATGCGATGAGAAAATCTCGCTACATTCACGAATGTTTTACATCGTATCGTACGATAACATTCTTGTGCGATGCTACCATCACACAAAATCTTTTGTAATATCTAAGCAATATTAGATTGAATATTACAATCCTTCAAGAATGTTGTAATAGAACTCGATGTCAAATTTATGAAAGTTGGATTTTTAGTGCCACTTCGATTTGGTCTGTGAAAATCATCGATAAGATCTTATTTGATCACATGTATTTGTCTAATTGTCTAGTCTGAGTACAATGTGATTCACTTTACCTCGACAATCATCTGAACATGATGCAAGTAATTTTGGATCTGATGAACAAAAATCAACGCTCCATGAACGTTTTTCATGTTCCTAAAAATTGAAATATTGTCATAGTCGGTTTTACACAGACGAGAGAAAACAACAAGAAAAATCAGTGTTACTTGAAAAGTTCGAACTTTTTGTGCTGTTGCCATATCCCATAAAGAAACAAAGCCATCATAATCGCTGGATGCAAGATAATTTCGTAGATATGGATTCCAACTAATGCAACTTAATTTAGCTGTGCATAGAACTTCTTTCGTAGGATAATGTAAATCAACAACATTATCTAAGATGGATTGATACTCATATAACTTAAAACAAGAATAAAGTAAATCGTTTGGATAAACATAACATTTTTACTTTGATCTTTTTTGAAACACCAGCAACAGCGAAATGTTCATAATCTCGATCGAATTCGATACTAAATTTATTTACAGAAAAACAAAAATTCGTTATCGGCTGATTTGTGTTTTTTTTTCTCGTTTCATTCATAGGAGAAGAATAGCTTCAACTATCTAATATGTTTCGGTGGGTGATTTTTTGTTTCGTTTGAAAACTTCCTCAGCAAGAGAATATCATAACTTGAAATGAATAGAGAATTCTGTTGGAAGATGAAAGGGTGCTTGAATTTGTATAAACATGAAATAGTAATCGTATTCACGTCATTTTCTCAGACTAAAATAAATCTTGTTCGATCGATTATTTCAAAATGCTTAACATGAATAAAGTTTCATTCATTGCTTTCAAGTAGAACGCCAATTTCATTAAAGAACAATTGGAATTAGTTCATACCTGGAAATTCTCTCGTGCTCATTTAATATTTATCATCACCGTTCTTCTCACACGCTTCGTTGTAGAATATTGGCTTTGAAATTCTTTACTTCGATCATATAACAGCTATTAATGATTAAACACCTCACGGAACAGACGACTGTTTCACTTGGAGAGACTCACCGTTGTCATTCAATATCGTGCGATACTAGAATTTGAATCAGTATGTTGACATTGAGTCGGCCTCTGTTTTAAGGTTTTAATGCGAGAAAATCTTCAACAAAGTTGAGGTCCACTGAAGTACAAGATAGTCGAAATGTTTAGCATATTTTCTATTTTATTATGTTCCCCGAAGACTACTTCCAATTAAAACTCATGAAAATAAATAAAAGATGATAGAGGAATATCTAATCTTAATAGAAGATTAACGATCAACAAGTCTTTACAGAATAGGTGTACAAGAGAGTATATTTATATATGACTACCTCAAATAACACTAAAGCTGTTCTTCTAAAGAATAGACAAACAAGATGAAAACTTATAGAAAAACTTCAATGAGAAAAGTACTTTTGCAACTTGATTAGCATCATAAAATAGAAGTCATAACTACATTCTTTTTATCGAATAAAATTTGATTCAATGATCTCATGAGATGAAATATATAATTCAGTACGTAATCGTATATTTTGTAGATCAACTTGCGACTATTTCAAAACAAGAGTTTATTTTTTGAAAAAAAAAACTTCACTGATTTGGACAAGAAACTTCTTCTAACTTTTGATATGAACTTTTTTATCGTCAGAAACGTTAATCTCCATTCGAATCGGGGATTCCTTTTTCAATCGAAGACAACAGAGAGATTCTTTATCATCAGAAGAACACATTAACATCGTGTAAGCCTGCGCTTAGATAGAAACCGTAGACGATCACTTGAAATCTTGTAAAATAAAAATAATCTTCTCAGAAAAAAAAATAACTAAGCATGAATAATCGTTTCAAATTAATTTTGTCGGCTGCATCTTCCATTATTTTATAAATTTCAATAAATATGAAGGATTTGCGAGAAATTTCATACTTTAAGGATTTAATCGATGAAAGATAAATGTTTTCTTTCATAAACCATATGAACTCAATTTACGTGTCGGCGAAAAGAAAACTCAAAAGATTACATTGCAAAACGGCTGTCAACCTGTTACATTCGTAAATAAGACTTTACGTGAACATGATCAGACTTAAAAATACATAAGTTTATTGATTGTAATTATGATCGAGTTCAATTATTAAAATTTTAAATCTTGAAAATAAATTTAATTTCTTGCTTCTTCATTTTTCGAATCTCGAAACGGAATCATAATCGAGAACATGTGTTTGATGAAAAATGATTTCAATTCATGTGAATATAAATTTCGTTGAGCCTTCATTCCGATGGATTGATGTTGAACAAAGATCTTCATTCTAAATAGTTGATGTCATCGGTCTTGTTTTACTTGATGTTAACTTTCATGCTTTTCATTCATGTAGAATCTTGCAACAAAAGCAGACTTGGCATTGAATGAAAGCTCACGGATAGTCTCAGATTACGTAATCAACTATAAATGACTTATATTTGACATGGATTATCCGTGAACATCAAGGATATCCTCCTGGAGATTTCATGTCAATTTTTATATGCGTAAATTAAAGTCAAATTTCGGAAAGATTGAAGTTTGATTTCTTCATCATACACGATTAAATCATATTTAGAGATTTTCAAACTCTTGTTTTACGAAAGTCTTCGTCATATTTAAATTGATCAATCATCGATGTTCATCTATATGTTTTCGGGGAAAAGTGTGATTTTATGATTCATATCGAAGTATGAAGATAGAATAATAAATAAAAATCAAGACAAACCTTGATACAATACTAGCTTGAGCAAAACTGTCTCCAACAAAATTAATAGTTGAAATCGGTTTGCAACGTGAATATTTTGTTACAGCAGCTAAACTATCACGGAATGTGTTTAATCCACTATCTCCATCGCATGATCCACCTAAGTCGAGAAAAATTTCTATTTCGAATAAGATAATTTTCAGTCGAACCATTTTCAACGGTTAATCGCAATGAGTTTCTTGTTGAAAAATAAATATTTGTCAAATCATCCATAAAACGCATCATGATCTTCGTTCGATTTTCAATGTCATCATTAGCTATGGGCTTATTGTAATTCGTTTCTTCAGGTACCTTTATTTAATATTGGAAAAACGTGTTTGAGTTTTTTTCTCCATTCAAAACATCAAACCAACTTACGACAGCTCCACTTGCAGCGATTCTCGATACAAGACAATCAGTTTTTTTTAAAGTTGACACATTCATTGTTGCTGTTGCCGGCAAAATTGATGTCGACGATATCAAAGATGTTGACACTATCTGTTGTTTATCGATCTTCATATCAGGTGTAGCACGAAGATCCTTCTAATGAAAGAAATCAGCACAAAAATGATTTCTATTTTCATCATTTCTAATCTAACCTGTCCTCTTGATTGTATCCAACACGGTACATTATCGTTAATATTTGTAGTATCATTCGATGTCGATGAGAATTCTTCTTTAGTGTTTATGGTTGAATTCGTTGATAACATTGATTTTTCATTCATAGTTTGTTTTGAATTAATATTTGTTGAAATATTTACATTTAACGATGATGGTGATGACGACGACGACGACGACAAACATTTTTGTCGTTTTATCATTTGTTTTAAATCTTGATCAACAATGTTCAATTCTTTCGTTAATGATTCAATAGCCTGCCAGAGAAATAAAGTGATAAGCAATCGATCAATCAGAACTTGTTATAAGATAGAATTTTGTTACGTTAGATATGATCACCTGAAAAAGTTTTGGGGAACTTGTTGCATTTCTCCCAGTTCTGAACTCGAAGCTTTTATGAAACTTATAGATGAAAAACTGTTTGTAAATATTTTAAAGGTACGGAAATTCTTTTCTATATATCCATACAAGTGACAATTCGTTGAGAATCATTGTGGGATACTGTGTTATAAATGTAATTATCAGGGTACCAGCATTATACTGAATGTGAGAATAATCAGAAGATATATTCGACGGATCAATCTTACCTGAGTTGAAACGAATTGTTTAATATGAAGTTCATGGAAATGTGAAGAACTTGAAAGAGGATAGGAACTTTTAGTGCTTACACTCAGATTTCTAGGAATTTTATGAATAGTTTTAAAAAATGGGACATGATAAAAACCGATGATATACAGACAGTAATGATTTTTCGTATTACTTTCTTTTAGTCTCCGATAGAAATATCTACCAGTAGAATAACTTGAAAAGACGTCTAAACGGTCGCTCTTTTTCAGAATCTTTGATCAATAAGCTAATTTTATCTGTTGGCAAATTATCATATCGATATTCTATTATTCGACTCATTGGTATTCAGCAAGTTCGAAGACAAAAGCGATAGATCAGTTTAAAATGTTCACTTGATTTGTCAAAGAAACGTGCCTATGATTAAAATAGAACACCAGCACTGTCAGAATGCAGTATGATGTTACTCTTTAACTTTTCATCTCTAAAATAAAACCGTCTTCGTCTGTATTCTTAAAGAATAATATAAAAATCATCTGCCGTTCATAAGGTCCAAGATTTTTGCGTGTCAATGGCAATCGATTAATTAGAAAAAGCAAACGATTCTTACTCCGCTTCGTTCATGTTGAACATGCATGAGAAATATTTCAAGTAAACGATTATGAACATATTCACTATTCTAAATTATAAACAAACATAACCGATGAAATGAAATTATAATACGATACGAACGGAATCGAGTTTTTCTTTGTGCTGACGAATAACGGATATAAGACGATTGAGATCTCCGGTATTTAATGCATGAACATTGGTTACCATATCGGTTATATGTTCAACAATACTCTAAATTTTGAATTACAAGAGCATTATGTTTAAATACACGAATATTGATTAGCATACGCCATATTTGCCAAATGTAGAAGGTAATGGACGTTGTTGACGATATTTTTCGATGATTGCATTTACTAAAAAGACAAGTTGTTTTATTCATTTATCTTTATTCTTCAAATGAAATGAAACTATGATCGAATCAATCATCTATCGGTCAATCTCTTTGAAAAAGAATCACTAAAAGAAGCTTAGTTTTTCCCCTCGTTTTCACATTTTATCATTAGGTTTGTTTTGAAGACGTCGGCGAAGAAATAACTGAACTCAAACAAATCGTACCCTAAATACCAATTCTCATTTTTCGAATAGATCTCGATCCATATTGTCTATCAATGTATTTCTTCGATAAATAAGCTTGAAAAACATTTTTCCAATTAACTACAAGAAGATTTTCTTCTCTTTAAAATAATCCACAATTCATACTTCATGATAAAATTCTTTCGTAAAAGGTAACTGGAACCAACAGCTGCATTCATACATGAAAACAAGTTTCTAATTTTTACATGAACCCATTGAAAAGTATCCCGTTATGTCTCATGAGTCGTTTCATTTATGAACATAAGATAAGAAAAATTTGTGTATTATTTGAATAGGATCGGTACGGGTGATTTTCTTTGGCTAGACTTTCTTCAAAGAGAACTATGTTTAGAGATTTTGAACGACGACTATTGGATCATACGTTATTTAATTGGAAAATATTTCTTACGTGTATAATTTGGAAATATGTCTGCAGGTTGAAGATTTAATTGACATTTAGGACATCGACGAAGTGATTCAACTGTTCGTTGAAGACATTTACTACTGTAAAATAGATAAATATTTTTATTTATTTCATCGATGAAAATCAAATTTATTTTTTCCAACAAATTAAAATTAACGTGTTCATACAGTTCTCAATTTTTACAACTGATCAAATTTTTGTAGGCTAATAGTAAAGTTTGAGCGCAAAAAGTCGTAGAAATAAAGAGCTCAATGGAAACTTAACGAATCAATGCATCAGTTACATTTTTCCATATCTATATCTTAAACATGTTATGAACGGATTCTATTTTGTCCATTTCAATTAGTTGGAATATTTCGACAGTCATTGATTGACATTGTCACATGGCATCATAAAAATTGTGATCATTTTACATAAATCGATAAAGTACGTGCAATGAGAATCGTCATAGTTAGTTAATGTATCGTTTAAGATTAGACCGTCGAACTTTTATTATCATGCGAAAATAGCGCACGAGTTCGTTTGTCATTATATAACTCGGATCAAGATGGATGAACGAAAATTTTTGTTAGATAAAAACAGACACGAGCAATTTTCGTTTTAAAATTCGAAAATTCAAAACACAATATTCGTGCACATCTATCTAATGGATGTGTAGGATGACGTCTAGAAAAAACAGGACATCAACTGTTTGCACTAAATATTATTCAAAAAGATGTTCTTGATTATGGTTCTCTCACTTAATCCTACTGAATTCACAACATTCTTTTTTTGGAAATCAGCTCAGTTATCGATTAGTGTCATGACATGCTTAGCGATTTGTCTATCAATCCTTCTATGTAAACATTTCTATATAGATCTCTAGTGAATTTCATGATCCATGCTATTTATCTTGAAAAATAAGGTGTGTAATCAAGAATCGAAAGAATATGAAGATTTCTACTGATGGTAACTCTACTATTACGTATTGTTTGTTTAAGATTTAGTTTCAAATTGGAGTGATTGTTCTTGATCATGTCTTATTGAGCATCCGATAAGCAATATATAACTGTAGATGAAATCGATTCCCGTATTTGAACATATTCTATTCTAACTGAATATGATAATTACTGTACGTTGACGCTGCCTCACTTGAGGACCATGTGATACGAAATAAGTTACGATGAAACGATAAATATTAGAATATTAAATTTAGATAATGACTCCTGAAAATTGTTTCGATATTTTTGTTGAAATAAATTTGTAGATTTTGAATGTTATTTTATTAAACTACAGAATTCTTACCAGAAACTATGTCCACATCGAGAAACAAATGCTTCGTTAATTAGTTCAAAGCATATTGGACTAACACAAACAAAAGTTCTTCTTCTTTTTGTTTAAAAATCAGAAAATATTTTCTGTACCAGTTATAATCTTCTTCAGCAGATGAACTGAACGAAGAGGGTTTTTCAATTTTCGGCGATATTGTTGAACTTGTCGTCGTTATTGATTGTGATGATGATAATGACGATGATATTTCATCTGTACGAGTTCGTTTAACACCAGACATACTATATGGAAGGAAGACCGTCGATCAATTTCTACTTGTTGGATATTATTTATTATAGACTAAACAAAAGAAAATTCGAACGCCTTACTCGTCTTATATGATGCACGCAAATGATCGACGGATGGTATGCGTTCGAACGAAATGTATAGAAACACTTATATGACGTTCTTTTTTCTTTTCTACCAAACGCACAACTGACTAGTTATGATCTGTAACAGATAGAATCAATTAGATCATTGACAGAGTTTTATTTTGTGATTTATTTCCCGACAACAAGATTCTAGACAGATGAACTAATATCGGTAAATTGTTATGTTTTTCATTTTGTTGACGATACTTAATTATTTCAATCGTTTATACAATTACACATAGAATGAAAACTTACAGGGAGATACATAAAAAAATCTTATTGGTTTAGAATATGGCAAATCATAATGATGGAAAAAATTAGTTTAGAATGTTTTAACAGAGAAACAGAATATTCGTGTCAATTAGTTCTTCCTTTCATATCCTACCGTAGAATGTTTTTGAGTCATAGACAATATCACTTCATAACTTCGACAAGACTTTAATCATCATTTAATCAGTTACGTAATTATCAATTGATTGATAAAATATTGTAGAATAACATTTTTCATTTCAATAACTACGATTGTGTTTTTCCACTGAGAAAAATCGAAATGAATATTTTCATTCAACTTTTCTTATTTTAGATTGAACTATTAAGAAGAAAAAATGACCTCAAATATTAACCATACTGTTCAAATCCGAGGTCAAGATTTTGCGGTTGGTACTCGTTTTGTTAATTTAAAATATCTTGCATCTGGTGCCTATGGAATGGTTGTGTAAGTAATCAATGATGTTTACATGCTAAGGTTTTCTATTTTTGAAAATTTTCTCAGTTCGGCATTCGACACACAAACACTTACGAATATTGCCATTAAGAAAATCTCTCCATTTCTTTCAAAGATAAATTGTCAACGAACATTACGTGAAATTAGAATACTTCAACGTCTTAAACATGAAAATGTAAGAAAACGTCGTTCTTTCGACATCTCATTTAAAAACACAATTCAATTTCTACTTTAAGATAATCAATATCATAGAAATTCTTAAAGCATCATCGTTAGAACAAATGAAAGATATGTTCGTATTAAAACTCGAATCTTTATTTTTTCTTTACTTACATATTTCAATTTGATTGTTTTGCTTTTCAAGTTATCTACTCGAAACACTGATGGACACAGATCTATCTCAACTAATTACACACCAGAATGGTTCACAAATTCTATCTGATGAACATATTCTCTATTTTACTTATCAGTTATTAAGAGGTGTCAAATATATACATAGTGCCAATATGTAAGTAGACTAACTAAACCAATCTCGATTAACAACAAGATTCATATTCTTGTTTGCTTCATCATTTTGACTAAAACAAATCAGTGAATTATTAGAAATGTTTAGTTTTAATGAACAGTCTTCTCAAATGTCGCTATGGAATTTTCAGTCATTCGTGTACCGACAAATATTTTGTCGTGTTTGAAGAAAAAGTTATACTAGAATTACAGAATCACTTCTGTCAATATCTTAACTTATAAAGTAGTTGATATTTCAAGTGTTAGACCTCGAATTTTCGTACGATGAACTTTTCTAAACATTAGAGTTTTTTTCCGTGAACTTAAGAAAAAGCAACAAGAACATGTTGAAGCGTTCGTGTAACAGAGATTCATAGTTTACAGAGTGATTGTGCATATTGACTAGAGTGAACTTGTAATTTCGAAATTTAAATTGTATTCCTGGCCATTCCCATTGGTTAATGTTGTTAGCTAACGAAGGGTTTCTGCGATTCGAACAACTTTTGGTAGGCTTGAAGAATCAAGTCCGTTTGTCAACTAATCGAATTCGAGTCCTATTCCGTTTTGGTTAGTGTCACACCTGTCTCCGGTTGATTGTGGAATCGATCTAGATTTCGATGTTGACATGTAAATTCAATTGTGAATGAATTCTTCTTTATCTAGCCACACTTGACATATAGTCTTAGTTTTTCTCGAATTTACATTTTCTGGACGCTTTATTTTAAACATCAATATTGTTCGGTATTCTTCTTTTCAATATTGTCCTTTCGAGTTTTTTCTTCAGAGGTATTATATCTCATTACAATTTTTCACAAAAAGTCAAGTTCGTCGTCGCATTAAGCTCTGTGTGTGCAACATTTTTGAACAGAACACAGTTGATGACATGAAATTCTCTTGAATCAATACTTGAAATTATCTGATTTCTTTGTTTTAGTCTACATCGGGATTTAAAGCCAAGTAATTTATTATTGAATCGAACATGTGACTTGAAAGTATGGCGAAAAAAAAATGTTTTGTTTTTCCAGAAAATATTTCGTTTCGTGCTGTTTTTAATTTAAATAAAGATCTGCGATTTTGGCCTAGCTCGAACTGTAGATGATAAGGCAAGCGATGATGGTATACTAACAGAATATGTGGCAACCCGCTGGTATCGTGCACCAGAAATAATGGTTAGTCAACGTTGTTATCACAAGGAAAGTATGTTTTTTGACTTAGAAAGGAAACATTTTTTATTAAATTCATTTAACAAAAAAAAAATAACTAACTTATCTAGTCGATCTATGGTCGTGTGGATGCATTCTTGGCGAAATGCTACTTGGTAAACCATTGTTTCCCGGCCGCCATTATGTTGATCAATTAAATCATATTTTTTCAATCATTGGCTCACCAACAAACGATGATCTGGCATCGATTCGTGATCCAAGAGTAACAATATGACGTTTTATAGAGAAAAGAAAATTCGATTTTTATTTGTTTTCATTTAAAAGGCTTCCTCTTACATAAGTCGAATGGCGCATAAAGCAAAACGTGTCTTTAGTGATTTATTTCCACGAGGAAGTTCACTTGGTATGTTCATATTACTTTCTCTGTTTTACTCAATGAAATATTCTTGTCTAGCCTTCGATCTTCTGGATAAATTGTTAACGTTCAATCCATCGTTACGATATACAGCTGAACAAGCACTAAGTCATGCATATTTAACTCAATATTCAGATCCAGATGATGAAGTAAAGAAGTCGTTTCTTGTTCTTTATCAACTAGGCTTCGTTTTTCTATTTATGTTGCTTGCTAATTACAGCCAATATGTTCAATACCATTTTCGTTGAGTGATGATCTGACCTGTGTTTGTACGATAGATGATTATCGTCAATTTATCTTTGATGAAATTCAAACATTTTCGCCCAACAATTGATTTTAACTCTAGTCTTCAATTATTTTTTTGTCAGATATTTTTGTGTTTATTATCTCTTCGTTTCCTTTTCTTTTTTGAAGAACAATTTATTGAATGCTTTTTAAAAGACATGAAACAAGAAAAAATTATAATTTGTTGTAGATATGGATTTGTATGAAATTCTTGGCGTTTCATCAAAATGTTCGACAGATCAAATTCGACAAGAATATCATCGTCTTTTACTTGAACTGCATCCGGATAAAACCAATTCAAATGATTCAGTGAATAGGAAACGTTTGGAAGATATTCAACATGCCTATAGAATTCTTTCGAATGCCGAACTTCGATTAAAATACGATCAAGAACAAGAACGTCGTTATCTACATGCTCTTTCACATACAAATATCGATTCGAATGATTTCAATGATGATAATGAATATATTTGTCGATGTGGAACAATCTTACAGATCGATGAAGACTTGACTGATCATATCATCGAATGTCCGAATTGTTCAATGA
Organism: Rotaria macrura; assembly: GCA_900239685.1. Lineage (NCBI taxonomy): Eukaryota > Metazoa > Rotifera > Eurotatoria > Philodinida > Philodinidae > Rotaria > Rotaria macrura. Next base: position 78,522 of record OENT01000691.1, read on the forward strand.
AAATTGAACTGAATAATAAATGAAATAGCTTTTGTGTTCATGTGGCAAAGATGAATGGAAATAAGTCCATTCTCAATCGTTTACTATGTCTAGATACAATACATCTACCACATATACGGCACATTGGCCAACGCGAACATTGTCTTTAAATTATTGTTCATTGTAGATTCTTCATAAACGACATTTATCAATCACTGTTTATCTTGGTTTATTTCAAAATCAATATTGGAAAATAGTCGTCATCTTCAAGTTTTTAGAAACGAGTTTTCCTTTCTTTTCTGTGATTGAATATTCGACAGAGTAAAAGACCTGTTGTTATCAATGAAACCATGTTCTTTGACGTTTGTGATCTATCATTATAGTTATTGATCAATCGAATAAATCATAGGAATAGCATGAATATGTTTGGGATGAAACAGTTATCACTCTCAACTTCTACTAGTGAAGTAAATAGTAGCTTGCTTCTGTCAACAGTTCATTGATAAAAAAATATAATAGTTATATTAAGGTACAGATGAAGTTGTGGAATCTATAGATAGTAGACATGTATGATTCTGTCGTCTTATCTTCATCGATATCGGGAATGTAGAGCTCTTAGAAATATTTACAGTCAGCTACAACATAGGCTTAGATGCTTGTTTTTCTTAATTTCTGAAGGTGCTAATTCTGAATAGATTACGCAGTATAGAAGGTTTCACTGTGAATAAAAGTGACAAATATTTTCCAATTAGGTTGAAATTCAGAATGATATTTCTTCTTGATGCTTAGAAACAATTTTGAAATTGTTAAATGAATATTTCTCATGCAAAACTGCAAGATGTCATCAAATACGTATGAAAACTTGTGCTTGTTTTGTCTGATTGGGACTCTGCGATGAAGATTTCCACAGAAATTACTAATGTCCTTTGAAAGTAAGATTTTTTTCAGCAACAATCTGATCGTATACAGATGTCACTTACAGATTCCAAGCCCTGAATCAATTTTAACAGTTTGGTAAAGATTTTAAAGTTGACAAATAAAATGTAACTAATGTTGATTTCTATCGAAATGGCGAAAAATTTTCTTCTCTGTTGATGTCCACGTCGAATCGATTTGGAATGTTTAATTGTCGTGAGTCATTTTAATTTCTTCCGTTTTTCTACTCAAGTGCATTAAGATGTTGTATACTTTAGTTGCCCGACAATGTTTTTACTAGAACGATAAATAATTGATTTTAAAAATAGAGTGAAATTTTTCATGACTTCAATTTTACCATTTACATTTAAATTAACAGACCTGTGCCAAGTCTGAGTCACATTGATAGATGAAGAGAAAGTAACAATTTTCAAGATCATTGTTGAAGGAGAACTTTTAGTAAATTTTGATTATTTATTATTCATGCGTTGAGAAAACTAGAAAGACTAATACTATTAAAGTATGTTAACAGAAAAAGTATTTGAACACAACTAATTAATTGCGTAAAGAAAATACTTCTCGGCTCAGTAACGACGATGTTTAACTAAGATCACATTTGTAGGTCATAAACGACTTAAATTTGAAACCTTACCATCGAGTTTTACATACATTACAGAGACCAGCGATATTTGTTGATTTAACAAAAATACCATCGACTAGATCGGATTACGTATGCAATGGTATTGAATGATCATATACGTATATTTAAACAGGGTAAAAAACGCAGTGTCTCGCTAAGTGAAATTTCATCATTTCAGCTGACATCTGCAGTTATTGTAACATTCTTTACACTATGGTAGTCTTATTCAAATATATAAAGAAAAATAGTTGTAGACTGATTGGTCATATGAGAGATACGATATTGGATCGAAAATTGTGCTTGTACAAATGTTTGAAAGGTGAATCATAGTAAAGAATACATATGATTGAACCATTACAATGATCTAATTAGAATTTATACAAGAAAAAAAAGGAAAATGTACAGTGTTGTTTTTCTCATTCACTTTTGATTCAATATTATCTTTTGATTAATAGGATAGGATATTTTTTACCGATTAGTATGATTCATACTGAATACTTGACAGTTAAAAACCCAGCGTCAACTTTACTTTGACATATCAATAACAATTAGTGAAAAAATATCTTGAGCGTCAAAGCGAATCAACTTTTCATCGAGCATTTTTCTTTCTATGAAGTCAGTCATCCATGCAGTCGACACGTATTGCATATAGCAAGTTACCCATGTTAAAGGTTTGTTTATATATCATATCAACATTGCCAAGATAAAAGTCTAGTTTCAAAAATTCTTTCTGCAAATATTACTTCGAATATGCAAATGAATTTAGCAGAAAAATAACTAAACAAGTGTGTATAAGCTAATAGTTTACAATAGCATGGCACCTGTCGAATCGCTTACAGTTCATTCTATTATTCTTAAAGATCAAAACTAATATCAAGTAAAGCGCTCGACATGTTAGAAGACCCGACTTGGATGAATGAAGCAAAAGACATGTCAGAAGACCCCTCCTGATAAAATCGATTTTTTTACAAATAATTTCTCCAATTTATTAAATTTTTAGTGCTTAAGTCCATAATTGTATCGTAGATAAGTACGAAACAATATTTTACTACCTTTATGGAAATTATGTTTCAGTTCGAAGTGGAAAAAATCAATTGGAAACGACTGCTAAGTGAAGAATGCATTTCTTTATAGAATAAATGCTATGAGGTCTTTTAATGCTCTTTTACAGCATATTGTGAAAGAACTCTTACGGTTCTCTATACAAAAAAACCCTCTCATGGTCTTGAGTTATAATGGACTCAGTGTAGAACCTTGAGTGCAACGCATGAAGAAATCTTTGTAAAATAGTAGCATACTAATTAGGTGAAATTTCGTTGTGTAATAATTAAAAAGCCGAATTATCCGTGATTTCTAGAAATTCTGATACGTATTCATCACAAACCTTTCTTTCATAACTGAAAAAGACGTGCATTCATGTATACACGCTCGAGGCAGAAACGAATAAGAAAATCTTGATTCGTCAATATCTTCGTTCGGATACAGTTCTCCTAAGATTAATTCAATTGAATAAGATTATTTGAAAATTCGATTTGATTTGCATCTCTAATACGCATCGGTTTTTTTCTAGTACTTCTCATGAGACTCAGAACGCATTTCTATTCTCAATAAAACCTGAAGCCATTTTTAAAAAAGACCAAGAAGACAATACGAAATGTGTATCCAACTACTGTTTTTTTAATTAATTACTTATTCTTAATACAAACATATTCATCGAAGTTGACTTGAGAATAATAAATATATTGTGAGTATGTAGATTTTCATGTGAACAGATTCCATAAATACTAGTCAAAAATCTACAAGAACAATTAATTTAATTGAGTTTGACAAAACCACATAATTCTTTTTCTGAGTTATGCAGTTATTGAGAAGTTAAAATTTGATCAATGGCAGACCTAATAGGTTTAGAAGAAACAAAGTTCGTGCACATTTTACCAAGGTGTTCGAATACGCTGTCTTTAATATTTTAAGAATATTTATTATCAATGATATACTTTGTTTTTTTGAAACACGACGTGGAAGGAGTGTTGAAGTGTTTAGGGTAGAAATTTTGCACCCATTCCCCGGCCTCTCCCCTCACAGACCATTATTGACAGGTGAAGTCCCCCCACCCCCCTTCCAATCACAGAGCGTTACCGCAAGGCGATCCCCCCACTGGAGACCGTGGCAAAAGTGATAGAAGACCCCTAAAGACGTCACTGCACTTCATCGATCTTTGGTACAGTAATAGTGAATATATGTCAGTAATTTCTTATGAGAATATATTAGCTACTTCTTTATTGCAGCTCTACTGGCTCTGTAAGAAATGATGAGGCAATGGCTAGCAGGGCCCATGGAAGAAAGCAAGATTTCTGTGACTGTTTAAAGAAGTAAAATCGTGTTTCACATTTGTAATTCCGTAAGTGATTGCGCTAACAGCTTTTTCACAAGTTAACATTTGCTGCTGTCTCATTAAATACATGTCGAATAAGTAAAACAATCTTTTTCGAATGATTAATTTGAACAAAAATGAATCGAAACAAAGATTTGTTGGAATGACTACTGAAAAATATAACCTTTTCCGGGGACATAATAGAATACCCGCTTCTAGCTTATGAGCGATAAGACAGAATAGAAGACCTTAGGCCTCCCAATGTGTCGGGCGCTTTAGTTAAGCTTCAATGTCAAACACCTAAATATTCTCTTGAATTTTCTTTTCCCATTGTTAAGAGGAGCGTTTCTATTAACATGGAATCAAATCCATTTCATTCTAAAGTAAAATATAACACACCTATTTCCGATGAAATTCAATTTAATACTAGTTTAACTCAAGCTCCGATGAAAATTCAAGTATAGTTCAAGATTTTCGAATTTTTCGAGTTACTAGATCGGTTGGACAAGATTTTCTTGGATAAAATTGGAAAACATTCTTTGTTGCTCTTGTGTTGAATAGGTAAATTAGTGAATGACACATTATTGTTTCTCCTTTTTATTTTGAATTGTATTCTAAAGTTTTGTTTATCAACATCGAGTCAGTCAATGATGATCTTGTATTATAAATCTCAGGTTCTCATGATCTGATTTCTGTTAAAGCTTAAAATTTGATTCGTTTTCGTGAATATTTCAATGATTCGGCATAGTATCTTAAACGGTCATATTGTCATTGCTTGCGTGATCTCGTATTACGCTCGTCGTATACCACTATGATTGGGTAAGGTGAAGTATGAAGAAAAACAAGCTGCATTCTCGGGATGACGTTCTCGTAGATCAATTGCCCTTCCACAATCATTTTCGATCGGTTGCAGTTGAAATTTACCATCTTATATGACTTAGTATTATGCTTTCATATCTTCCTAATCATGTACGATGAAATACGATTGTTAATGAAAAATACGGAGATTGTAAGCGGATCCCGTAAACAAGAATCTTAAACGTACGTTTATAAGTCGTACTGCAACTTTTTAATACTATCAGTTATCCCAAAGTATGCAATACTGTATTATCATCGTAAAAAAACTATAACGATAATGTAATATTGTCGTATTATCATAACTACGACCACAATACTCTTGAGATTTTTATCGAGAAATATCGCTCGATGAATGTGTAACCGTATTTTACGGGAAACATTTTTGTTCTATTTTCGTGTGCAACATTACCTATCTCATTGCTGCCGATAAAGGCAAGTTACGGCCGTGATAAGTTTCAAGAATTCTGCCCAGAGAGTGCTTGATGAGCTATTAAAAATGTGAATTGAACACTCTATTGACAGAAACATCATCATTGTAGTATACCAGAAATATATCTAATATTCCATTAGAAATTCATCGGTTAGTTGTTTACCCTGTTTAGATAGAGTCAATCGATTTCACTATGATCCTGATGATGTTTTTCTTATTTCCTCGAGATGTATTCTTGTGATGAAACAAAGAAAATTATCTTTCAAAGAAATTCAAAACCTACAAAATCAAAAGACCAGACAAAAATCAGGCTTCAACATGCATTCGAGCATTTACGTAAATCTTTGCTGAATATTTACCTAGACGAAATATGATGCTGACTTATTGAAAATGATCACCTGATTGTCTCCGAAATCACTCTTCCCAATAGGATCGACGTAGAATATCTATACAAGTCGGTTTTCTATCGAAAGATTGTGACTGTCAGAATTCATCATTAGAAAGGAACGGGATACCCTATTTACGGTTGAAACGAGAGCCTTTTCTTTGAATTGAATATTCAATAATTGCTTCTAGTTTTGTCCTTCAGGGGATATGAAATAGAAGATTTGGAAATGAAGCTGAACCAGTTCATCAACTGTAACTCGCTGAAAATTACTCTTTAGTATTTCATACTGATTCGGAATATGATACATTGTTATTTCTGGATCGAAGTTCTATTTATCGAAATTTAAAAAAAATGAACCCCTATTATGGAGAATATCTCGCGCCTATTGACTAAAATCAAAGATATATCCAACTTCATGAGTTTTCCTTATTTGTTCTAAATCAAATTCTTTAGGACTTGGTAGAACAGCATTCACCGATCAGATGTAAAACAACATTTCAGTAGGCAAATGAAAGAGTTCAATTTAAGCATAGCACACACCCAATAGAAAACTTCTCAATATTTGGGTAGTCATCACCGGACCGTCATTTCGATGTATGATAGTTTTCATATTTCGTCTTTTACTGTTTGAAAATGAATTTTTTGCTCTTCTCACGAGAAGGATTACTATCGGACATTGAAATATATTTCTTAAGTAACACAATAGTCATGACAGGAAGTTTCAACGTTGAATAAACATTTTTCTGTACCTCATCAGGAAACTGAATGGTATGCTTAGAGAGTAAGTGAAACTAACTATTTTCAAAACTTCATCATGCTCCATGTCATATGGCATATTCGTAAAATGCACCTTCAAAGTGTCTGTGACAAGGGGGAAACATCATACTTCAGTACTTTGCGTACTTCATGATACTTCATGGTACTTCATGGTACTTTAAAGTACTTCATGGTACTTTGAAGTACTTTGATGTACTTTGATGTACTTTAAAGTACTTTGATGTACTTTGATGTACTTTAAAGTACTTTAACGTACTTTAAAGTACTTCCTGTGCTGAAAAGTATTGTAGAGTACTGATTTTTGCTTTACGGTAATTTTAAGGTACTTCCCAGGAGGAAGGTTACGGTCCACTGTAAAATACCGTAAATTCACCGTAAACGGCCGT